>VXBC01009638.1:1095800-1143971 GCA_013399945.1 Ploceus nigricollis
TGCCAGATAATAGGAGCTTTTCTGGTATTCCTGAGAGGGTAGTTCAGATTCCATCCCCTCAAAGTCTTGGATGTTTTGCAAATAAGCCTGTTACTTGTTTACAAATAACCCTTTTTTAGCGGAGGTGCACTTTACAGCTAATGTAATTTGAAATTCAGATGTAATGCCTCTAATCCAAGATCAATATAAGTTTAACCATGAAATGCTACTATAAAATGGTACTGATTTACAAGTCATAAATTTAAGTCTTGTTGGTCAGTACCTTCATGTGAGTAATACAAATTTAATTTTAAATAATATTTTTCACTTTTTTGATACATTGTTCAGAAATCCTGTACATTCTGATGTACAATGTGGGCATAAAGTGCATGTTGTAGTTAACACTGAAAAGTAGTTGCAAGAAAAGTGTTGCATAATTCAAAACCTAAATAGTCCCTATGTTAATCCTGTCTCCTGCAATAAGAGCTTTCTTTCACTACCAGCAAGTCAAACGGACGCGAAGTTTGTGCTTGAATGGATAACATTATTTCACAGCCAATTTAGTTCTGTAAATCATGTGCCATCTGTTACACTGTAAGCTCCCTCTTGGTTGGCAGTAATGCTTTGCTGCCATACTATATTACTTTATTTGGTTTTATATTAGGTCTTGCATTTGCTCAACAAAATTTGTCTTAATTATTCATGGCTTTAGTGTTTGCTGAAAAGTGTATTTTATAGGATACCCGACTACCAGTGGCAGCATTTTAAATATAATATGAAATTTGAGAATCTCACATAATCACAGAATCATTTAGCTTGGAAAAGACCTCTGAGATCATCAAGTCCAGCGTTTGACTGATCAACATCTTGTCAACTAGACCATGGCACTAAGTGTAGTGTTCATTTATTTCTTGAACACCTCCAGAAGTGGTGACTCCACCACCCCCCTTGGCAGTCCATGCCGATGTTTAACCACCCTTTTAATGAAGAAATTCCTTCTGATGTCCAGCCTGCGCCTTCCCTGTCACAGCTTGAAGCTAAGTCCTCTTGTCCTGTCATTTGTTGCCTGGGAGAAGAGGCTGACCCCTGTAATTACACCCTCCTTTCAGGCAGTTTAAAGAGTGATAAGATCTGAGCCTCCTTTTCTGCAGGCTGAACACCTCCAGCCCCCTCAGCTGCTCCTGATAGGTCTGTTGCCGCAGGCCCCCAGCCAGGTAATAATTAGCATTGCCTCCATGATTGTAGAAGGTTGATCAATTGCTTTATTATTATTATTATTATATCATCTTATAGTATATTGTACTATACTTACATTACACTATATTACAGTAGCAAGAGCTCTTACTAACTTATTAACTAATTGGAAAAACCGTGACTCTCTCCTGAGAGTCCCAACACAGCTGTGGATCCAATTGGTTAATGAATCTAAGCAACCATCACCAGAATCCAATCAAGCAATCACCTTGGGTAAACAATCTCCAGAACACATTCCACATGGGAACAACAACGAGCAGCAGCTGAGATAAGAATTGTTTGGTTCTCTTCTCTGCTTCTCTCTCAGCTTCTCTCTGGAAAAATCCTGAGAACTACTCAGGATTTCTTAAGATTTATGCAACACCACAAAGTAGAGCACCACTGACCAGAGAGCTGCTGCCATAGTAGGTCTTACCCTCCAGACCTTTCACCAGTTCTGTTGCCCTTTTCTGGACATGCTCCAGCAGCTCAATGTCCTTCTTGTAGTGAGGGGCACAGAACTGGACACAGGATTTGAGGTATGGCCTCACCAAGGCTCAGTACAGAGAGACAATCAGTGCTCTGGTCCTGCTGGCCACACTACTGCTGATACAAGCCAGGATGACACTGGCCTTCTTGGCCACCTGGGCACACACTGGCTCATGTTCAGCAGCTGTTGACCAGCACCCTGTGGTCCGTTTCCACTGAGCCGCTTTATAGATGCTGCCCCAAGCCTGTAATGCTGCAGGGGGTTTTGTGGCTGAAGTGAAGGACCTGGTGTTTCGTCTTGCTGTATCTCATAAAGTTGGCCTCTGTCCGTCAATCCATCCTATCTAGATCCTTCTGCAGAGCCTTCCTAACCTCCATCAGATCAACTTTCCTGTTCAATTGGTGTTGTCTACAAATTTACTTAGGGTACACTCAATCCCCTCATCCAAATCATCAATAAATGTATTAAACTGGGCTGTCCCCCACACTGATCCCTGGGGACGTGACAATGACCAGATGCCAACTGGATGTAACACCACCACTCTCTGGGCCTGGCCATCCAGCCAGTTCTTAACCCAGAGGAGAGTGCACGTGTCCAAGCCGTGAGCTGCCAGCTTTTCCAGGAGAATGCTGTGGTGGATGGTGCTGAAGACTTTGCTGATGTCCAGTAGGCAATATCCACAGTCTTACCCTCACCCACTAATCAGGTCACCTAGGATCAGGTTAGTCAGGCAGGACTTACCTTTCCTAAACCTATACTGGCTGTGTCTGATTGCTTGGTTGTCCTGTATGTGATCACACTGAAGATGATCTGTTCCAGAACATTGCCGGGCACCGAGGTTGGGCTGACAGGCCTGTAGCTCCCCAGATCCTCCTTCTGGCATTGATTATGGTGACAAGATCTTGAACCTGCTAAGCTGATTTCTTACTGTCATATCACATTGATAAGTAAAAATTACTTTTTGAATGTCTGTGGTTTGTTAAAATATATTTATTTGAAAAAGAGTATGAGATAGAGGTAAGGAACGACCCTAAAGTGATGAGGGGCCCTCATGCATAGTCTTAAAGTATGTTACAGTGTTTGTAGATGTAGCTTCTGTTCTTGTACTACCCATCTATTTTTAATATATTCTTGCATTAGTAGAATATATTTTGAAGGTGAACAAAAAGGATATTTCGAAAAGGGTGGGATCCAAATTTGACTTCAAATTTATATTCAAAACTAGTAGGTTAATTATAGAAACAGTAATTGAAAGAACTTTGTGCTTCAGAAGGATTCTAGGTGGCATACTAATGTAACTACATACCTTTTCTTACAAAATTGTGTACTGTTACTTTACCCTGGTTGAAATGTCTGAGTATTTTTCATGTCCTTTCAGTATTGCCATCCTACAACTCATATACTCAAACCCATCTTTATTGGTTTTTTCCAGCTGTGTGGTGCCCTACTTTGTGGTGTTGCATGAATCTTAAGAACACCTGAGCTAGTAGTTGGCTGGAGTCTGTGAATTGTGCTGAAGAGGGTTGTCATCCCTTTTCTTTATACCTACATATATGAATCAATATCTGTGGTTTATATCTGAATTTGAACTTGCTTGGTCAGAGTCTGTTCTGTTCAGTTTGTACAGTGCCTAGCACAATCAGATTCTTGTTCATGACCATCACTGTGAAATGTTAAATAGCATTAATATACTAGTGACTTTACAGAAATTTGGTACCATAAGAATGTTTGTTCTTATTCTTGTGAGAGGGAATTTGTTAAAGTTACCTTCTTTTTACATATGAACAAAATGTAATAACCTGTTAAAAACCTTAACCACTGTATTTACCAAAAAGATGTTACTAATGTATTTTTAACTGTTTTTTTTTTTGTAGTGTCCATTTTGTGAAAAGGCTTTTATGACCTATTCCTTTTTACAAAGTCACATTCAAAGGCGTCACCCAGGAGAGTCTGAGATCGGTATGTACTTTAATGTTATCCAAAAGATTAAGAGGTGGTTTAGAAAAGCGTAAATACAGTGAGGATGTGCAGTCCATGATTTTGTGTAACTTGGAAGAAAAGTTTTTACTTTTCATTTTTAGGTGGCAGATCCCAGTTTGTGTGCATGCAAGTGTCACTGACAGATAGAGTGTATTGGGCAGCATATGTTTCAGTCTCTGGAAAATAGTTCACAAACACCTGTGTGCCATATTTGCAGCATCTTTTCAAACTAGCATTTCTGTTGAATACTTTGGCTAGTAGCACAGTCCAGAGCACAGGTTTTTTTTAAGCCTGTATGTTATGGAGGCATGGGTAAAATGAACTAGCTGCACTAAGGAAAATAAATTTTGCAAATATGTAATAATTACTAATACAGAAATAGTCCACCCCACCTGAAATCAGTTTGAATAGGATCAGGTTCTCCTGAACTGAACTGACTAAAATGTAGTGAGAAAGAGAAACTGTTAAGAACAGTCTAACTTCATCTATCTATGATACTCAAGGTTGCTTTACCACTGACTTGCATACTTTTTTCTCTCTTCGCTAAAAGATGTTTAGTTTGAAAAACAATGATCTCAAAGTTTCTTTCATTCATATCTGATTTCTCTCCTTCCTGCTAAGCTGCATGCTTATGATTTATTGCTAAGGACTAACAAGTATTGACAAGTAACAGTGATTAGAAACAAGTTAGGAAAAAAGGAGCATTTGGGAGGAGAAAAAGTGGGAAGAATCTAATGAGGCCTGAAGTGTAGCTTGTCAGGCAGATGAAACAGCAGCAAGAGTGAAAGGGGTCTGAATAAGCAGCTGAGGAAGTGTGAATATATTGGAAGGAGAAAGAAGCTCTTGTGCACCTTACACCTGATAAAAATGATGATAGCGTAAGATGCTGCAGAAGCAGTTGAAGTAGTTGTATACAAGGATTAGCCTGAAATGGCTCTATGGGGAAAATATCCCATGCAGTTATTTCTGAAATAATATTCAGATTCCCAGATGATGGGCAAGTAAATAACTGGTAAATTGATGAAATGTTGAAGTTGAAGATTATTGTGATTTTTGCATATTTTAACATTTTTTGTTTGATATTCCCCCAATTCTTTCCACACAAATAATTTGTTGTATTCGAGCTGGACTCCTTTCAAAAGTAACTTAGAATAAACTTAACCTAAGAGGTTGAGTAACTGAGGTTCACTTTGTCCTTCGTCCATCCTTTTTATCAGCCTGTGTTGAAATTAGGTTATAGAATACTTTTTCATGTAAATATTTCATAAATTATTTCACATGTCAGTGGTACAAGTATTTGAGGGTAAGTTAGCAGTCCAGAGAATATATATATTTTAAAGCATCTATAGAGAATTGTAGTAGTGGGAGGGGAAATGGTCTAAGAAAATCACACTTTGTGAAAACGTTACTGAAGCACTAGAAATGTATTTGCAGTAAGTATTACAGTTCCAGAAATTGCAATAAACCTTTTTAAAATCTGTGTTTCTTTCAAACAGAACAGAAGAAGAAAGGAAATATAGAAAAATTGCAGGATGAGATTGAAAAACTGAAGGAGCAGTTGCAGCTCACCAAGTCCCAGTTAGAGCTTGAACAACAGGCTAATTTGGCCAGGTTGTCTAAGGTAATACTTACTAAGTAATGTGAATGTGTCAAAAGAATTAGCACTTTGAACTATGTTCACTCAACCCACAGAAGTATTGGATTTCCCAAAATCGAACACTTTAAAGATTCAGCTGGGCAAGGTCCTGCACCACCTTGTCTAGTTTGTGCTGTTGTCAAGAAAGGCTGGACCAGATTATCCTGGAGGATAATCCAACCTGATCCTTTCAACCTGATAGTCTATGATAGGTGATTATTTTCTTCCTTGTTTTCAGAGGAAACCCTGATCTTCTGTAAAACATGGAGTGTTGTTTTCCATGAACTCAGCTTCAGACTTCTCTTTCTTCAGTCCTTTTGTTCCCCCTTTCTTGGAAGTGTTCAGCTTCCATTTTCAAAAGTCCTGAATGATCAAATCAAACGCTGGTAGAGTTTCACTTAGGAGTGCAGGCACTGTCAGAATAATGGGTCTTGGCCCTATGTGGACATGTGGAAGGTATTCTACTCATTCATTCTGTGCCTAGCTTTTGAGAAATATCTGTAACATACTTCTCCTGCCCCCAAAGCATTGTTTTGTTTATGAGGTGGAACTTGGAGTATTCATAACAGTGCAGTGTAGATTTTTTGGTGCCTTAGGGGCCTCTTTTGAAGTCACTTGTCTTAGCTGAGACTCCTAACTGCAAGGGGACTACCTGGAATGTCCTGAAGCTACAGTCTGCAGTGTTACACAACAAGAAGGTTTCAAAACTTCTCTATTTTTCTGGAATGTCAGAGAAAGTAGAAATGTGTGGTGTGACTGGCTACAGTTTGTCTGCCATGACTGACATCCACTGTCAATTCAGTTGGCACAATGTTACTATCTTTTGATTCAAAAAGCAGAAGATCTTATCCTTGATTGAAGGATATAGATGATCCCATTCTTCCTAGTTGTACAATGATTGCATGTTATAGAGAACAAATTCAGAGTGAATGCTGTGATGGAAAAATGTTGGTGTTTCCTAAAAGATATGTATGTGCTGGGCAGTGAAATGCAGGACTTTAAACAATTTGAGAACTATATAAAAATTCATCACCGTGTAGTGGAATGATTGAAGTGATCTAATGGATGAAGTGGGGTAAATGCATATAGGGATAAAATAGTTCTAATTTCATCTATAAACAATGGGTTCTGAGCTGAGTGCTGTTACTGAAGGGCAAGATTTTAAGCTTGTGATACATAGCCTTGGGGAAATGTTGGTAGCAGCTAGCAAAGAAAATCAAATATTACCAATTATTCTGAAAAATCACTGTGCAAGCCACAGCCTAAATATATTGTATGAATCTAGTCCCTTCATTTCAAAAAGGATAGGATAGAGCTATAAAAGTTATGGAGATGGGCTACAAAGATGATCAATCAGTATTAAGAATGACTGAGCATGCTGAGAGTTGTTGGTCTGAAAAAAAGACAAACGCTTGATGAAGATGGAGGGTGAGATAATGAGACCTGTGAAACAGAGTGAACAGTGATGAACCATTCCCTCTGTTTTCCAGTTCAGGGCTCAGAATCCATCAAATGTACCTAGCAGGAGCCAGATTCAAACAACTACAACAAGAAAAGTGCTTGGCTCTTCATGCAGCTTGTGGAGCTCATTGGCAAAAGGTGTTGCAGGTGCTAAAGCTGATGCAGCCACAGGGGATGACTACAGAGTGTATGAGGAGAAATGTATTGAAGTTTATGCAGTTAATGAAGTTCACAGAACTGTATCAGGCTCCAGAAGTCCTCTGAGCTGAAAACAGCTGGCAACTTTGGGACTGTGAAGGAGAACATGCACATTTGCTTGCCCCACTATTAGCCGTTCTTACTTACACACTTAAGGCCTTTGTGAGAAACAGGATGCTGAACTAAGTGGATCTATGATATGACCAAGTAAGGTCATTTGTGTGTTTTTCAGTGAAAAATAATGAACTGCCTAAACTGTTTAGAAGCATGCTTGTTTTGCTAGCAAAATGTATAGTTTTCTACCCTAGAATTCTTTAAAAGACATCAAAATGTTTTTTGATGCCATAGGATTTCCCAAGTATTGAAAGTGACTGCATTCCGTGTGTAATTTGGGAGCTTGAATTTGTATTGAACGTGAGGAAAATTAACGAAACTTTTTTTTTTTAAATTTCAGGAGTGCGAGCAGCAAAAATCTAAAGAAGAAGAGTTTCTACAATCATTTCATAAATGGAAAGATGAAGAAAGAGAGAAATTTGCTGATCAAATAGAAAAAGTGAAAGATATGTTTACGAAAGAGCTTAAGGACTTACATTCAAGAAATTCAACCTTAGAAAATGTAAGCAGTTTAAATTTTCTAACATTTTAAAGCATGAATCCCTTACAATAGATGGCAGTGAACTTCGCATATTTGAAATGTGATATAGTCATTGTAAAGCTCTTCCTAGAGAACTCTTAAAAATAATGATTGAATGGTAGCTATAATTGTATCTTTGTATACAGGTATTTTATTAACATAATTTCAGGTTGCCTTTTTTTTTTATTTAAAGGATTGCTTTGTATGAATGAATGATCCCTTCAGCAGTTATGTCAGTTTTTTTCTGTACTCCTCATCCTTTGAATGCCTGTTTATAGGTTAGTAGATATTGTGGTTGCTGCATGTTAGGTATCCTTATGTTAATATTTTCATAAGTGGTATGGAGGACACGAACCTCTGCATTACAGTCCTGACAGAATTCATTTGTTTTCAATACATGCTTTGGAAATGCTCACTAGCAAGAGAATCATAAAAGTATGGCTGGGTCAGAAAACAAATCTGCATGGCATTACCAGAGCAGCTTATATTTTGTAGCTGCTAGGTCCTGTGTACTTTTACAAGTCATATTTATTTTAGATGTAGACATTATTAATGACGTGAAATTTGATAAATGCTGACCTCACGAGAAATGGGAGAAGTATCTGATGCAATCTCTGCTTAACTGTGTTTAAACAAAATTTTTTATTCCTCCTCCCTCCTATTAGCAACTGTTAGAATTACAAAAGTCCAATATGCAACAAAAATCCAATTTAGGAGTACTGAAAGACAGCCATGAGTTTACAGAGGAGAAACCTCATCATCTTCGGGATCATCCATATGTGGTTAGACTTCTGGAAAAACAGGTAAGACTGTAACTTAATGTATTGCTTTTGACAGATTATTGCTTTCTTTTTATTTCTTCATCTGTAAGTATGATATGAAATCCCTAAGTAAAATTTTCATTATTCTTAATGCCAAAAATAACTGGTTTTAAAGATTTAATACTATTTAATACTATCCATATAATGGCAAACAAGAATTTATTTTCTTTATCTTTTATAAATGAAGTAATTGTTGCTTATTTATTGATATTCTCTTATTTTTTATGATAAAGTGTATCTGTCTTTGCCAAATGTGGTGGCAGTTCAATTCCAGAAGGCTCTAATAAAACATATATGTTTACTCATCTGTGAGACCACTTACAGAAAAATTTGAATATTCCATTTCCCAAATTAAAAAAGAAAATTAAGAAATCTTCTGACAGGATTTTCCAACCTGTGCCTTTTGTTTTCTTTCGTGGTTTTTGGGATGTGGAGGCCTTTGTTTACTGCTGGTATTATACAGAAGTATGGTCACTTCTGCACATAGATGTGCAAAACTTAGTTTTGCTTTATGTTTTTTTTTTTAATTTCATCAAAATAAATTGGCTTCACTCTAAAACTCATATGTTAATTCTGGGGTTTTGTCATTATTATGCAAAATACGTTGCAAATGAGTGCTCAAAATCAGATTCTTTAGAGGGAAACCCCCCTGTTCTTACTACTCTTTTTGTTAATACACAGAGATATATCAAAATGCTTGTGTATTTCTCACTCACAGTGACTGCATATACAAATAAAAAAGAAAATACAGTTTCTGGAACGATTGGTAAGAAAACCACACTCAGATGTATAAATCAACTGTTCTAGGCATTAAATACTGGGTTACTCAAATTTCATCAAATCTGTCAACTTTTTGGTATTTATGCTTTATTTAGAAAAATGAAGCTCCATGTATCAAACTAAATGCTCATGTGCTATTAACAAGAAACAAAGCTGCTTATATCAAACTAAATGTGTTGTTAACAAGAATTGACATGGATTTCTTCTATGCAGGAAAAAAAGTGGGTGTCTTGTATGCAGGCCAAGTGTCATGACCATGAGACAGAAACGTCCCTGGTAAGTGGCACAGCAAACCACTTACACCTAAAGGAGACTTTTTTTTAAATTTACTCTTTCAGTAGTTCTTGATACGCTCTAGTACATCTGCCAGATATCAAGAGTTTATAAGAGTGTGTCCTCTTAGCTGTATTTATCATCTCTGTGTTCCTGTTATGGTAAGATCTTGGTGTTTCAGTTAAGGCCAGGGTTGAAAATGAATTTATCATTTCATAATCTGATGGAAAACTGAAGCTGTCTCTGTCTTTTGAAGAGCTTACAGCTGGTTCTATGAGCACTGTATTATACAGTATTTTCTATGTTATGTGGCTGAATAGTTGAGCTATGACTTGCCAACATGTAGCTTTCATCCATCCTGTACCTGCTGCTTCCATGGACCTATGAGACCGTATGGCATATGTCTCAGTCTTTTTTTCTCCTTCCTATCACTTGTCTATTGCGTTTTCTGTTGTAGTTTTCTAATGCAGAATCTGTTCAGCTTTTCCAGGAGAAAACACCATGGCGTTTTATTTTGCATCAGTTTATGTATTTTACTATACAAAGCTTTATTCCTCAGATTTCTTTTTACATCTGCATTTCTTTTTAATCTCTTTCCTGCTTTGTTTCTCTTGCTTCTTTTCCTTTCATTTTCCTTTCACTGCGTGACCATGTAAGAGCTGAGCAGATCATAGTGGTCTGACCAATGCTTCTCCTCCTCTGGCAAGAAAACATTGGGGATGAACCATGGAACAGTCCCCAAAAAGGATGTAGTTAAAGATACACCCACATACAGTGCAAGAATAGAATAAGGGAGAAGTAATGTAAGTATTACTTTTGGGATGGTGCACCTATATAATGTTCCCTTTCTTCCACATTTGGAGGTAATATACTAGGTTTCTTATACAAATTCGCATATCACCTCCTTAAAGTATCATTGCTGAACACTGCTTATAATTAAAACATTTTTATAGATCTATACACTTTTTCCTGCAATCTTATTTTTAGGCAATCTCAGCAATGTGTTTGTATGTCCTTTTCTTTATATTGAGATTTAGGTAGTCTTCCTTGTGTAATTCAAAAGTGATCCAGACAACTGTTCCATGTTATATACAAGTCCTAGTGAAGTCACAGAAGACATCAGGTTTTTGCTGAGAAAAAAAAAAGTTAAAAGTATCTAAGCATGACGCTTGTTTAGACTTTATAGCATTAAAATATTTTGTATAGTGTTAACATGATGTTACTTTTCTTCTGATTGCTTTCTAGCTACGGTCAGAGGTTGAGAACACCAAAATATCAGCGAGAGAAGACCTGAACAGAAATAACATCTTTTACAGGAAGAGGATAGAAGAATTGGAGCGGAGGCTTCAGGACCAGAATGATCTGATTATTAGTCAGAAGAAGCAGGTCTGTTTTGTGAATGGCTCTGCTCAGAGAGCACAGGACACAGAGAAACACTATACTAGCATTTGGGTTTTGTTATTTCTCTGACTGCATATTTAATATTCACAGTCTGTAATAGTATTGCTGAAGTATTTTGGTTATGCTTTGGAAATTATGTTGATAAATAAGAATAGATCTGGAAAAGAGACAGAAGAATGTAAACCAGGAATTAAAACACATTTGATAAAGCAAGGCTTAATAAACCGAAGATTTTTGATAGTGAAAAGGATTTAATCATAGCAGGATCTAGTGTTTGAAATCTGAAAATACATGACTTCTCACACTAAAAATAAAGAATCATATTCCTTACTGTGAGAATAATTATTTAAAATATTACCATGTGAAATGTAACAGGACCAAGTGTCAGACTGACCACCTGAGATGGGGTAACCCTGGGTATACCCACGTATTGGGGAACAAGAGGTTGGAGAGATGTCCTGCAGAAAGAGATCTGGGGATTTGAGGTGATGTCAAGTTGAATGTGAGTCAGCAGTGCCCTGGCAGCCACGAGGGCTAGCCATGTCCTAGGGTGCATCAGGCACAGCATCTCCAGCTGCTTGAGGGAGGGGATTGTCCTGCTCTGCTCTGTGCTGATGCTGCCTGACTTCGAGTCCTGTGTGAAGTTTTGGGTGCCTCAGTATAAGAAGGGCACCTGACTATTTCAGTGCATCCAGAGGAGGGCAAGCAAGATGATCAAAGGTCTTGAGGGCATTTTAGGAGGAGCAGCTGTTGTTACTTGGCTTGTTCAGCTTGGAGAATAGAAGGCTGAGAGGTGATCTCATCACAGCCTCAAGGGGGGCAGAGGAGGAGGAGGTGCTGATCTTTCTGGTGATCAGTGGTAGGACACAAGGAAATGGAATGAAGCAGGGGAAGTTCAGATTGGGCATTAGGAAACAGTTCTTCACCCTGAGGATGGCTGGGCACTGGAACAGGGTCCCCAGGAAAGCGATCATGGCACTAAACCTGTCAGAGCTCTTGGCGTGTCTGGACAATGCTCTTAGGTTTAAGTTTTAGGTAGTCCAATGAGGGAATTGGACTTGATCCTTGTAGGTCCCATCCAGCATGAGATAGTCTATGATTTTATGTTTGGAAATGAACTGGTTTTGCCTAAAATAAGGTTTTGTTGAAACATAACTATAGATTTTTAGAGGTGATTGGTGGGGGAAGATCTGGGTAGTCTGGAGTTTAGACTGTGGCATGATTATGTGGCCTATTCCTCTATTAGTTGGTGCATTCTTTGTAAATCTGATTTTACACATTTTGCTTGAGATTAATGTTAAACCTATACTTGAATGCTTAAAGAATGGAAAGACAAATAATAGCTTTTACATCTCTGCCTTCACAAATTTTATGGCTGGAGAAATGGAGGACTTAATCATAGAAGAATTTCCTTCAGTAAAGTGACCTTTGGAAAGATAACGATATGACCACAGGTAATAGGTTCAGAGGAGTGCAAGTTTGGTGTTTTTGAAATACAGTTGTGCAGATCTACATTCTCAATCCTTGGAAAATAAAAGGGCTTGAGAAATAGCTAACACTTTTGCAGAATCCAGACTTAATGGACAGTGAATAGAAGCACTACTGGCTATAGCCAAACTGATAAATAAAAGAGGATCAGGGTCCAATATCTTGTGCCAGCTCCATTTGACACTGGCTATGTGTTTGAATGAATCGTGTTCTTCTTCTCTTTGGGGAATTGGAATGCAGAGCATTGTTTTATTGATATAGGATTCACAAGTTTCCTGTTTTCTTTAGATCACATTACAGACTGTATGTTTCCTTTACTCTGTCAGTTCAGTGCTTGTCCTGGAGTGTCAAATACACAAACCTGTAAAGCAGAGAGGAGAACTGTTCATGCATTTAAGATCAATGTGTAATTAAACCCTCCAGTGTTTCCCTGTAGTGGAAGCCAGGCTTGCAAAATGGAGCATGAATTGCTGAGGAAGAAAGTATTGAAACTCTTAAGTGCTAAAGTGGCCCATAAGTCTGCTCTCATTTGACTTTATAACTTGCAATAACAGAACGTACAAAGCATGAGTGCACATTAAGACAACACAAAAACATTCATTAAGCATGAACAAAACATATATTGGGCACAGAAGTAGTATTTTTCTCCCCAAATCAAAAGCAATAATTTCTGTTATGGAATAATACTGAAACTAGGTATTTCATGCTAAATGTTCATTCTAGATATTGATCATTTACATTTGTATCTATTCATGTAGATGTGTTTTCTCCTTTAGATAAAACAATTGTCCACAAAACCAGCTCCAAGTGTTAAAACATATGATGGTGAGTACAAACTGTAAGAAAAAACAGATTTAGTTTCTGATTTCTGCAGCCTGGCTGAAACAAATATAGACATCAACTTGACTTACAAAATACTGAAATAAAATCAGTACTGGAAATATATTTGTTTTTCACAGGGTACCTACCTGTTTCCATGCCACGATTTACAAAGATCATGTTTTGTAGCTGTAAAGATTTCTAATGTCCAAAGTTGTTTGCTTGACTAGTGAAGAGATGTGGAATAGAACAACTTTATTTTGTATTATTTAAAAAACTTCCAGATTTACTTTATGAAGTATAATTTTAATCTATTTTTTTTCATGCTTGACTGTCCTTAGGCTGCAGAACTCACAAAAGGGAAAATACTGAACGAGTAGACAAAACTGATTAACTTGTCAGTTAAGACACAGATGTTCAAAGAATGTTAAGAACTCTTATATTTTTGTCTGTGCAATACTTTAATATCTGAAGTCTATTACAAATAGCAAAACCTGATAATTGTGTTTCAGGATATTGTCCTACACTACAAACACCCATATAGTTGATGCTGCAGTTGCAGTGACTTGAAGTAAGTTTGTTGCAATAGGTGATGACTGATGTATTAATTCTGATCCCAGTTTGGAAACCATTTTGCTGTTTAAACAAGACACTGGCTTGAACTGAGTCAAAGATCAGGGAGTAGGTTTAGTTTGAGGAAGGCCTAGTAAGAGCATGTGGCTTTTCAGCTGTAGCTGGTCATATGCATTCACATTGATGCACAGACAAGTAAAAGTCCATGGCACACAGGCAAATTTGCTCCTAGCCCCAAGCTGATCTGAGGAATGTTGGATTTAAGTGCTAATTCACTCCAAGGCTACACCCTGTACATGATCTATAGATGTATGAGGGCTTGCACTCATTGATGTCACTGGTGGATGCTGCAGATCCTCTCTGGGGAATACAAGCCCTGGTCAGGCTGGTCTTGACTAAGTAGCTTTGGGCCAAGACTTCTTCCTTGTGACACAAAGGCAGCATGCACTCATGACCAAAAAAATGATCGCATTCTAGTCCAGTGATGATTTAGTTAGTAGTTTCTTTTCCTGATTCTAGAAGTGTTAAAAATGCTAAGCGTACATAGAGATGTACTTTTATGTTGTGAAGGAACGGTTTTTACTTCATAAATGTTTTGTTTATTTTTTGGCCATTAATGTAAAAAAAGAATTAATTTATAAATATGATTAAGTATTGCTTTATTTAAGAATCTGTATTTTTCTGCTGCTGTTTACAATAATATAATTTTATTATTTTCTTACTATTATGTTATTTTAGTGAGCACTCCTGTAGAGCGTCTTCAAGAACCTAAATCAAGTCCATCAGTTCTCCCACATGGTAAGTATTTTTGATAGGTCCAGATTCAGTACTTTCAAATCTAACCCCTTCTCTTCTCAGATATGTTGCTTGTCAAATCATAGGTCTAAGAGTAGTTATATTGAAAGAACATAATTTCTATGTCAGAGTTGAGAATTTCTATTAAATAATTATAAGAATGCACTACTGAGAAGAATAAATGAAAAACAAATTAAAATAATTTGAGAATATTTCCTAGAATAGTTATATTATTGAATCACTTAGATGAAATTTTATTGAGGAACAAATTTGTGTGTTCTAATGGAAAATATGCTTATACTGGATAGGTACATCATATGCATATGCTGGATAGGTACATGCATCTACTGGAATTTGTATAGGGGAATATGTGGAGATGTTTGTGTAGAAGTCTTGAAATACTGTATTTTCCATGTGACTTCAAATGGCAAGGAGTAAAAATACAGAAGAAATAATCAAAATAGGCAATTATCCTGTCCTAGTGCTTCCAGAGTATTGCTGTGGTTACATATAGATCATTATTTAAGTGTTTCAACTTGTGGCATTGTGGTATCCTTTAGAAGGGGCGGGGGGCAAGGGAGCTATATTTACATTGTTTTGCACTTTGTGAAAATAGTTTTGTTTTTTTAATCAGTATGCAAATTAATGGAGAGTTTTGTTACCATACCAATATTCTGTGATCAGCTAATTCTTTATTTTCCTTTTAAGTAGTGAAGTAATGAAAAACAAGCAAGCAAAATGTTTCAAAACAGTTTATTGATTTGAATTATGAATTACAGTTAAATATTGGGTTTTTCTAATTATTTCTCTTAGTTTTTAAACCTGTCACAGGGAGACTGAATGGAATTTGTCTGTGAAAAATGTAGATAAATTTTCTTTTTCACCAAATACAGAAAGTTCTGAAAATGCCTCTGTGGAGAAAGGGCATTGTGTATCAAGCTTTCGATAACTTGATGAGGAATGAAAAACTCATGTAGTGCTCATTTTAAGCTATTTGTTATGACAAGAATAATTTAAAAAAGGAAAACTGATTGTATTATTGCTAATTGTTCTATGGCAACATTATTTCAATAATACAGAGATTTCTTTCTAAACTATGCAAGGTTTAGTAGTTCATTGCTTGTAGCTTTCTAAGTTAAACTATATGGATGAATATTGTGTAGACAAAAGTAATAGTATATGAAGTATAGAGAATTAGGAATAGCATTTTGAACAAATAATTCTTTTTCATTTAAGCCAGCCTCATTACTCCAAAACAGTAGTTCTGGTTCTGGCTAAGAAGTCTCACAGCACGTAGTTTAGCAATTGCCCTGAATTTAATATGTAAGTTTTATGAAGATTATTGCTGCTAAGGACTTACCCACCAAGCTTGTCAAGCATTACTTACTTGGTACATTTGCTTTCATTTGTACTGAGGACAGAAACAGTCCTGTGAACATTAGTATTTTTTGTACTCTGACAATTTAAATCAGCTCATTCAGATCTTTTATAATTTCTTGCTGCTTCAAATATGAAGTTTGTGACATCTTGTGAAACTTCTCAAGATAGAAAAGGCTATTCCTGCCATTGATACACAAAAGATTCACCATCAGTTTATTATGAAACCTCAAAGAAGGTGTTCCCAACAGATTCCTTTGCTGATTACTATTTTATTTATCTCTGCAGGTCTCTCTGTCTGTCCCCTTTCTTCCCTTCTGGATTGTTTTTTAAACTTGCCTTACCTAATTTTCTGGAGGTTAGCAGAAGTTATGGTGTCTTTCCCGAAGTTTTCAGGACTCCTCAAGGGATTGACTTACTGAATTAAGACATCATGGCTGCATCTCATGCCTTTATGAAAAGGAAAGCACTTCCTGGTAACTTCTGTAGACAAATTTATTTAGCACAGATCATCTTATAATTGCCTGCATATAAAATATCTTCATTTTTTTTTAATTAATTCTAGAAGAGGCTCTCTAATGTGAACTTAAGTACACTTTTCAAAGCCACTCAGAAGCTTTTGCATCCTAGTATTCATTCTTCTTAAAGAAGAATGAATCTTAAATCTGTGTTATGAAAAGATACCCAAATTGCAAATGTGAGTTATCCTAGGTGTAAAGTAGGAGAATGACTATGTTAGGTCTGGTGGTTTTGTGTTAATATTCCTGACTTTTTGTGAGAGCTAGTAGAGCTCCTTGAATGCCATCCTGGCAGAATATTTTTCTGTCCATTTCTGAGCTACCTGTAGGGTTTTGTGCAGATATAACTTAGGTCTTACTTTCAAGGATTACTTCAGTCTGACAAAAAGGCGACAGATTAATTACAGTTTATTTTTCTGAATAATATTTTAAAGTTAGGCTTTGGCTTCTATATTACTCTTGAAATGTTGATCCTTGTTTAATATTTAGTGGTTTTTAGGTCAATAATAATAGGTGGAATTGAAGACAGTAGTTAAAAAACAAAGCTACCAATTAGATTGTTCATTAAAACCTATGTCTCAGTCTACAAACACGGTGTGGACACCAAGGCTCACCTATCACTAGGGACATAGCTGAAGCATTTGAGGAAAATTTGTTTAAAGTACTTACTCTTCCTAGACAGTAAACAGAGAAGAGGGGTGCCTTCAGAGTTTGGTTCAGCTGAACTAAGATCTGAATGCTCTTTGAAGTTGCCTGTGTCCCTTCGGTGACTGTAGAAGGACTCTGAGGTGACTAGGCTCCTAACTTAGAGGCCTCAGGTAAGTGTCCAAAAAAATCACACTTAGGAATATTGATTTAAAACGAGTATTTCTGCTGCTTTTGTGCAGTATGTGGCTTTCTATTGATCAGTTAGGAGAAAAAATATATGAAGTGCATTAATTGAAAAACAATGGTCCAAAGTACAGGTATCACAGATTAGGTCTGGCAGCTCTTTGTATGTGTAATTTGAGTATAAATTAATGGAGTATGTAATAAGTGTAGCCATGGCTTACATTCCTTACACCTTCAAGAAATGCAGTAGTTTAAAAAACCAAATTTTACGATTTTTCTTAGGTTGTTACATTGCAAGTGCAAAGTGCTTACTTTAGATGACACTACACCATAGATAATTTTATTGCTTCTGTTCAGGCTAAAAGTTTTTAACATTTCATATTTCAACATAAATTAGATGGGATTTCTTCTTTAAATATTGGCCAGAAGACTGCTTTTCCAATAGTACTATCAGTACTATTGGGGTTTTTTTAACTAGTAGATTAGGACAGACAAAAAATACATGATATACATGAAACATACACAGTCTGAATCCTTCATTATTGTTTATTATATTTTCCTATTCCACCTGTGTAGAAATTGTCTTCAAATACTCTTTAAAACAAGTACTTAATTGTTTCTTAAAGTATGCTGGGCACATAATTTTTCAGTAGTATAATTATCCACTAAGAAATTAAGGTAACCTGTACTTTTGATACATCTCATCTGTGTATGCACACATACTAGCTGGCAGAGAGATAGTCTGGAAGATACGGGATGATAGACACACCTCTGCTGGCTTTAATGATGGCTAGAATGTGATGATCAGATGGCCAGAAGAAGCACATCTCTGGTAAACATAAGGAGAGGACTCCTTAAGGGGGGTCATCTCCACACCTATCTATAAACCAGAGTAATGGTTTTTCTTCAGTGTGATTCCAATGTGATGTTTGATAGATATCTCTTACAATATGTGTAGAGTGAAGAGAAAGAAAAGGCTTGTTTATGTAAGGGAAATTGGTGCTTTCAGGTGTTGCACTCCCTCCTGCTTTAGCATTTGATCTCTTCTGTTACCATGCAGTGAACAACAGTGTTACACATAACAGTAATGCATTTTGGGTCTGCTCTTGCAACTGTTCTTAGTAATTCCTGGTTTTTCATTTCCTCTGTTTCTGGTACAGTGAGGAAAAGAAGCATATACCTTTATGCCTGATCAGCAGACCATTTTCAGGTCTGAGTTCTGGGGACTGGGATTTTCCTGTTACATTAAGTCACTTGGCAAGGACTTGTGCAAAGATGAGTCAGCCCCTTTAAGCAGAGAGCATTTGAGTAAAGTACAGGTAAAACAAGCATAGATTAAATCCAACTACACACAACTGTCTTACTGATTGGTAAGTCCAGCCAAGAAACTCAGAGGCCTCAGTGCCCATGCAGCTTAATTAAATCTTCCCAGAACATTTCATCTGTGCTTCAGGCTCTGTCCTTCTAAACAGACACATTTCAGGCTTTTGAGAATGATTCCAAACTGTGTCTGAATGCTGTTTTGGAGGATTTTAGTTGGTGAAGGGCAGCAGTAGTGCCAGGAGCAGTAGTGTGGAGGATCGTGTTCCAGTGCCCAGGAGTGCTCTGGCCACTGGTAAATTTTACAGCCTTAGAAAGACCAGAAGCCCATTTGTCTCTCAGAGTTTTGCTTTTAAATGTTTTCTTAAGATATCTTGATATTTGCATCTTGTTAATGACTTGTGATAGTATAAGAAGCATTTTTTTAAAACTTCTTATTTGGTACAAGTCCTGTAGGAGCAGATCTTAAGTCTGGTAATTGGCTTGGAAAAGCAGGTGAGAGGCTGAATATCACCACAGGCATGGAAAGCATGAAGAGACCAGCTCCCATAGACAAGTATTTATGCCACCAGATTTAATCTCCTTTGCTTGGGGAATATTGGAGATGTGGCAGTGTCACTTAGCCCCAAATGCCTCTTTCACTGTGATTACTTATCACAGTGCATCCATGTTTGTACGTGGTGTACAAGAAATGCCAAAAACATCTTCAAGCAATATCACTTCCTCCCCTTCTACCCAAAGAGCCTAACAACCATTTATAGTGCAAGAGGTTTTTTTGTGAAGGATGGGGAAAATGCGTGTAGGCCCAAACTACTGACTAATAAATTGTTTTCTCTTATAATGCCTGTAGTTGGATGCTGAAAGTAGAGTTTGCATACCTGTTTTTATTGTAAACCCTACAAGACACTCAAGTTCTAGTTTTCATTGAAAGCAATTAATTTGTAGAAGGTGAATATTAACATTTTAAAAACCTGAATTGGTCTACATATAATGATTTTCAAGCGTGTATTATAGCTGAAGTTTATAAAGTTGTAAATAAACGGTAGTCTGACTTCATTGTTTGTGAAGCAAATTGTACCTGACAGCCTATAGAATGATAAATTCAGTGTGTTTAGGAAGCTGTTTGCAGCACAGACATTTCAAGAATTCTTTAAAACACATGATAATACTGAATCTTACTCAATTGGAGTGATTGAAGATTTTTTAAATTGGTTTATTGGGAATTATCTCATGTATATACACATATGTTAAATCTCTGTCTTGCATGTATGGACTCAGTACTTAATAACTCTCTGGAATAGTGAGTTAATATATTTTTCCATATATTTTTGAGGTTGACTTTGTCCGTTTCACTTGTCTTTTTTAAACTTCTACTACAAAATTGCACATAAGCAATATTTTTAAATACATCTTAAAGAATTGCTTCTTATGAGAAATGAACATCGATATTGATTTACATAATCCTGGATGGCCCCGTCATTGTAGATGTCTAAAACTACCCTACCTGGCCTACCTGGTGCCATTCCAGAAGTTGTGTGATGTATCAAGTGAAACTTGTACTGGTGGCTTAAAACTCTGATGTATCTGGATGACACCATACACCTGTGTTTGGACAACAGAATCACTCCTGAAGTGACTATTGTATTAAGGTCTCCTCTACAAAAATGTACCCCTGAGGCAGCGAAGAGTCATGTTGCAGTGGGTTTGTGATGGTTAAGCAGGTTGTCAGCAATCAAGAAAGTTGACATCAGTGTGGTGGTTTTTTTTCTGACTTTCCCTCTCTGGACCTTGACCTTTTTCTGTCCTTTTTGTCTGGTGTTCCTGTTCTTCCTCATTATTAGAGCAGGCACCCTTGGTGCATATGCTGGAGCCCATAGAGGAGCTTTCAGAAGAGGAAAAAGGTAATGATTGATTCAGCTCAAAATATGCTGGCATGTGTTTCTTGAAAACAAAATACATTATTTTATACCTACAGTATTTTTCATTGTATTTCAATTGTATTTCATTGTATTTCAATTGAAGAATTATATTTGTGTGATTTGGGTGGGAACATTGTTTGTGGCAGTCTCCTGTTTGTTGTTGCTTGTAAATGTTATGATTTCCTTATCCAAGTTCAATGTTTTTATGAAAATCTGGCTAACTTCTTTAAAGCAGGCACATTCCATATGTCTAAAGGGATTTGAACTAAGTAGAGCAAAAATGATGGGGAAAAGCCCCTCACTAGGAAATTTTTGGTGCTGACACTATTGCAGTATGTGCTCACTTCCTTTTTAAACCTGCATAAGAGGATAAAGAGTTCAGATGGAAGGAAGTTGATGGTGGTGGTTAGAGCTGCCAGCTTTCATGAATGCATCACAGATACTTTTACTAGTAATCTGACTTACACCTACCCATAAGCAGCCACAGCTCCAGCCAGGGTTGTACAATTCAGAATAAAGGTACATAGCCCAGCATTGGCAGCTGTTGTGCCTCTTCTGAGGAGACCTGGGAGAAGGTCACATTTACAATGACAGAACAGAAAGCACTGGTTCATCCTGCTTGGTGTTATTCTCCTGAAGGCAGCTAATAGTATCTTAGGTGAAACATCAAATAGCTGAGTAACATAAAAATCTCTTCTGTGTGTGAAAATCAAAATCAGTCTTGAAGCCTACAGCCAATGAGTTTAAATTTCAAATGAATGATGCTGTTTTGAAAACAAAATCGCTCTTTGAATACATCTGTGTGTTGGGAGTTTCCCCAGGGAAAATCCAGTGACTCTGAACAATCTGAAATAAAGACTGTTTGCATTTTTGCCGTTCCTTCTGCTGTTTCTCTTGCTTGCCATCTTCTCTCTTGATGGATTGTCTTTGTTTCTTCTGCTGTGCCTGAAGGCATGGCCTGAAGTGCAAAGAGAAAAAGAAAGAATGCAGTCTGAAAAGGTAGACCAAGATTTTTTTGGTTTTGATGATGGTCATTTTTAAGGGAGAGTGTGAAAATTCTTGACTCAGAACATAATTTTCTAGGATTATGTAGGAGCTGAGACAGTGGACCAGATGTAGGGTCCCTTGTCTCAAAAGTTAAGTCTAGTATTTAGGGATGAATAAGAAAACAGTTCCTTAAATAATTGCTCTGGCAAAGAGGATTTGGCTTGAGTTAATTAGCAAGAATTAATATTGTCATTAATTAGGATAATGCTGGATAGTCTTGTTACCCTTATTAGTAATTAGGAATTTTAAAATGAGTTAAAATGTATCTATTTTATTGTAAGGATTAACATTGGAAAGAAATAGGATTTTCAGAAGGCTCCTGGAAGCCTTCCACTTTAAAATGTCTCATGTATGGCTTTCTGGGAGGATTTGGTACTGCATAATGCCATCTTGTCCTGAATGGGGATGGTCAGATAGCCCTGTCTTTCCTCAAGACTAATTGTTTGCCTCTTCTAGGACTCAGTTAGTCAGATAAATCAGTTTTAATGTCATCTCTGTCAGGGACTGAGTTGTCCACACACTTCCCAAAACCAGATGAGATTTCAGCCTGATTATGTCGTCTTCAACACATATGTAATAGTATGGCAGATGGACTCTCTTTCCGTTTTCGTTACCTATAGTTCTTTCCAGGACCCCATGGGAAGCCAGTTTCTCAAAACTGCCTAATATGTCATTTGTGCATCTTGAGGCTTTTTTGTCTCCTCTTTAGGGAGCTTCTCTTTCCCTTAAAGAAAAATGAAAAGTAAATGGAACTGGTTCCTAATAAGCTGTCATTGTTTACAAATAGAAAAAGTGGCACATTTGTTTAAAAATATAATATTGGAAAGTCACAATATGGAATTACGCCCTTCATTCCTGTCCTTGTCTATTGGGTGGCAGATGACTTTGCTGCCCTGTAAGGCATACTGGGAAGAGACAAACTACTGCCCAAGATTTTCCTGTTACTTCAGGGGAGTTGGGAGTGTGGTTTATAGCATGCTTTCCTGGGATGTTTTATACCCTTTGCCAGGTTTGGTGACCACTGCCAGACAGAAGCAGCCATCATGGTTCCACAGGTTATTGCTTCATTTACTTTAAGTGGCATTCAGCAAAATTTTGTCTTGCCAGTGACACTTTACAGACTGGCTCTAAATGGGTTTGCTTTGCTTCTTTACTTTCCTGTATGACCCTATAATACTTTGGCCTAACTTAAATGTCAGTCTTCATTTTAGATGGAAGAATCTGTCTAGATGATTCTTTATTGCTTGCATAAGAGTTCTTTGTTGACATAAGTGTCATTGTTGACACTTAAAGCAAGGGAAAGAGATAGGAACTTCTTTGTCTGCTTTTAAGTATGTATGATGTCATAGACTTGCATAGAAGAAAACACGACACTGAACTTTGTCCTTGAAAGATTTTTGAAGATGGCTATTATCCATCATGTATTTTCTGTGAAACTAAGCCCTAGACTAAGGTTTTGTCTTTACCAAGACTTTAGAAAGTGTTACAGCTTTGCAAAGGTTTAATTTCAGTAGATGATTTTATCAGAGAATATCATGTTGCTTGAAGCTTTTCTTAAGAAAAAGTTTGTAATATTCTTGTTCTGATTCCTGCTAAAATTCAGCTTTTCTTTGAGATACCACGTTTAGAGAACTTAAGTATCAGAAGATAGTCTTTTGTTATCAGAAGTTTTCAAGTACAATGCTGAAAGTTAAGATCTTTGTTGCCAAATATTCAGCGCTGTATCTTTACAGCGATTCTGTAATGAGCAATAAGATACTTGTGATGGTGAGTACAAGCTGCTGAGGTACAGATTCCAAGTGAGCTGGCTTTTGTAAGCTAGCCCAGTATTTTGAAAATTGCACAATTCCATGTAAATAAAAAGTGCTTATATATGTCTATGCTGTTTCTAAAGAATGCATGCTTCAGTGCAGTTTTTAATTGTCTCATGTAATGTGGATTTTAAAAACATCTCTTACCAGCATTTTTTCTTCTTATTTCAGAAACTGAGAAAAATGATCTGAAACCAGACAGAAGTAGGCACTATTTAATAAATGCTCTGAAGTCTGATCCTTCTTTAACTAAAGAATTGCGAGTTGTTTTGGAGCAAGCTCTGGAGGAGAAGCTGGAATCCTTGGGAATTAAAGCAGTAAGATATTGAATTATTTAAAACAAGGGTAATCTTTGTACCACTTTCCTTCTGTTCTCTTTCACTCCTGTACTACAGTTCTCAACCTATAAAATCCAAAGCTAAATTTCCGTGTTTTGAATAACTGTAATTCCTTAACCAGTAACCTGAGAGGATGGCTATCAAATTACAGCTGTGGAGGATATGGCTACACTTGAGAGCAATGTTGCCAACTTCTGTGATTTTTCTACAAGCTTTGTGATATCTGAAGTCTACAAGAGTGTTTACAATTTGTTTCCTTAGGGTGTTCGTGGAATATCAAGTGATCGCTTAAATAAAATTTTGCGAACTATTGAATATGCCAGAGAACGCAAAGAGAAGCAAGAGCCCACCATTCACGGAATTCGAGAGCATCTCGAACGTCAAGTTGGCCTTCGGGTTGAAGAGAAATCATTGCCTGGTAGCAGAGCTGATTCCTGTGTTCAGCTTCCTGGCGAAGGTTACAGTGGATTTTGGGGCTTATTTCATTGTCTTACATTTTATAACTGCTATTTAAAGTTTTATTTAACAACATTTCTGTATAGCTGGTTTCCTGCTTTTCCATATCAACATTCTGTATAGTTATGGACAACTAAACTGTTTTCTTTATAGGGTTCTTGACGTGGTTTTAACAGGAAATATCTTAGCTCTGGCGAGATACATAGTGTTGTGTTGGGAATGTAGCAAGCACTTTGTCAGCAAATAAACCCCCTTGCTTTCCAGCTGGTCCTCACAGATCTGAAGGGCTGAGTATGGCTGTGCTTTCTGATTTTAACCAATTCAGCATTTGAAGTCCAATCATGTTCCCAGGTGCACCAGTAATGTGGGTCGCAGTCTGAGTGTGGTCTCATTTTGTGATCCCAGATTCGCCAACACTGACACCTTAGCCTCAATCCCTCTTCCCTGGCTGATTGCAGTGATGAGGGTCATCCAGCCTCTGCCTGATAACCTACCACCCCCTCAGCATGCCATCATGGCCACATAATCCCTTAGCTACACATCTCATGGCATATCTCATGGAAGTCCCTTCATCCTATATCTCATTGCCTAGGCCTCATTCCTGCATTATCCACTCCGTGACTACAGTCACACCTTCAGATTTGTACCCCTATCACACCTGTTTTATGGATTTTTGAGGTGTCTCTGTAGATCAATTGCTCATACCTCTCCCCCACACCTTTCATGATACCACACACGGACCATATATGTTTCTGACAGATCATTATACGGATTTTTATGTACATGTCTATGATAAAAGCAAAACATATTAGAGTCAGGATTACTCATAGCAACAACACGATGAAGTAGTTTATTGAAAATTCCTCTAGCTGTGGGTGACCATCTGAAGAGGGAGTCTGACCACTGATGCTGTCCATCTTACTTCTTACTGTATTTGTAATGAGGTCCTAAGTAAAATTGATTAAATGCTACCAGGACTGAAATTCCCAGTCAAATTCAGTGGCATTGAGGTTACCTTTCTAATTTCAGTGGGCAAAGTGCCCTCATCTCCTTTCCTTATATTTGTTGCCCCAGTAAATTTCACAAGTAAGAAGTGTGTGTGGTGCAAATGTACTCTAGTTACAATATTGATTAGCTTCCATAGATATAAGAAGTGAGAGTCTTCACCCTTCAGGTCGAGCTTGTTGATTATTTAATGATTAACTTGATCTTCAGTGAAGATATACTTGCATCATTCCCAGTATCATTCCTGGAAAAGGAAAGCGATACAGCTTTTATTGGGGTTTGTCAAGACAGGTTATCCCTTAGTGGCTTAGCTTGTTTAACTGCTTGAACTAATGATTAAAGTCCCTTTTCCAGCTCAGAATATCTCTGTTCTGTCTCTTTCAATGCAGTTGGGCTGAATCTCTCTTGTCCATCAGGTCAGTGTGAAACAGGCTGCCGTGCCATGTTCTCAACAGAATCCCATTCTGCTGCAGTAGGGCCACTGGGGGAGTTGTGGGACCAAGCTCTGGAACTGCTTCATGTGTTGCTCAGTCCACTCCCATGATTTTCCCTTTTTGAGCAAACTGTACAAGGGATGGGCAATAATAGAGAAACCAGGGATGTTTGCCCCAATATCCTAAAGTCCCCATTAACTGTTGTAATTCTTCTAATCTAGACAGATTCTACCTATGCTCTAGTTTTCCAAGGTGTCAGAAGAAGCTCCTTTAATCCATCAGGCTCTGAGGAACTTAATCTCCTTTGGGCCCTTGACACGTGGATGTAGGAATGTCTAAACTGAAGGCTGTTAACCCATTCTTCCCCTTTTCTGTTGCACACACAACCTCCATGAGGTCTTCTGCACCTGGTATTGTATCAGTGTTGGAAAAGTGTAACTACAGGCTGAGTACATGAGCAGTCTGTTAGCCATAGGTCTGGTCACATTCTAAAGAGCCAGTCTATCAAAATAGAACATGTGTGGTTCTTTTGGATTGCCAGAAATATATATACACACATATTACAGATATACATATATATACACATTTATATATATACATATATATATATAAGCATTAACTTCAGGGTAGCTGTTTATGGCACTAACAATACAATTGCAATCACAAGCTTAATTTCCTGGGTCAAAACACTTGGCATAGCCAAGGATTCAATTCTGAAAGGTGTCTGATCTCTGAGGACCAGCTGTAAAGCAAGGGGGTTTATTTTCTGCCAGATTGCTACACTTTTTAACCCAACACACGGTAACTCTGAATTGCTTGGAAGAAAAGAATTGCATTTTTTCTTCTTTTTTGGTGAAACTATAGTCTGCAGCAGAGACATCTTTAATTGTAGAAATTAAATGTGAAAGATACCGAACACCGATTGTATGAATGACAAAGATAACTTTTCTTGTAGAAAAACACAGGTTCAACCCATTGGGAATTTCCTCACTTGCCACACCTCAAAAACCATCAAAGTGGTCTCCATCAGCTCTCCGCCCACCTGGACAAAGAACAATCATCCCTGAGTATAGTTCTACACCAAAGTAAGAGATGCCATTCTTAAAACACTCATACTGCAGATAACAGTCCTATGGGTTTGGGTTTTTATGGCTGATGTGAACATTTCCTCAATTGTAAGAATTGAGGGAAAAATTCACAAAACTTCCATATAAACTTTATGCTTGCTATCAGTCTTGAAATAACTTGTCTTGTTATTTTTAGATCCAGGAAAATTCTTGGAAGTGGAGCTTCTAGAAAGACATCTAGCATCACGTATGTTTTGTTCCCTTGCCTTTTTGAAGATGACATTTTTATTGACATGTTTGCCACAAAAAAACCATTATTAAGCTAAAATCATAAACACTCTTTGTGCTGCATACTTCATTTTTTGGTTTCAAGTGTTACTCCATTTGAGTGTGTTATTATAACCCTGAAAGATAGCATGTTTTTCTTTCAGCATATGTATTCTATGTTGTGGTTGAGAAAGAGATATTCAATAAGATAATAACTTTCTTTTGTTTCTCTCTTAGATGCTTTTTCTGACTTTGTTAATAGCATTTAGAGACTTTGGGGACCTAATTTTTTCAGTTTATTGATATTTTCATACTGCAGCCAAAATGAAATACAATATTCCGTGTTCCATTCACATCAGGTGCATTACTTTGCCACTTCCCGCACTGAAAAATTCCCACATCTAACTGTTGTCACAAGAGACTTTCTGTGGCACAGATTCCTTGACCCTGAAATTACCTGCTGATCCATGAAAGCCCATCTATGTTTGCCTGGCAGGACTTGTTTTATACTGGTCTCTTGTTTTGTAAAGATGGTTGCATAAATGGAAAGAGTCACGTGTGTATAAGAGAGCATTTTGGGATTACTTTCTGAGTTTAATTATCAGTGTCATTTCTTTTAATTTTTTTTTAGTACTTAAAATTTAGGGGAGATTCTGCCTTTTTGCACTAAGAAAAATGCACATTATTGGAAAGGAAAATACAAGGAAGCTTAAATGTGTATGCGTTGACGCACGCACTGAAACACAGTAAGTGATCATGTTGTGTGTGGTTTTCCTTAGAACACCACCATTCAGTTCAGAGGAAGAAGCTGATGAAGATGATATGAAACAGTCTTATGTAACACCAGAGACACTGCAAAAGCAGTCAAAACCATCAAGCAGTATAGTCCATGCTTTTCAGAAGCCTTTTGGCAAAAGCGATGGGGATGGGATGGAGGAAAATGGACCTCAAGAGACTGGAACACCTGCCAAAACTTCTAAAGGTTTTTCACTGCATTTGTATATGGATGTTGTAACAGCTGTGCATGATTTTGCATTTCATGGTAATATTTCTGTGTTAGAAAGCATAGTGAAGGCAGACTACCTAGTCTTGAATGTATATATATATATGTATAGGTAAGCACTTTATGTTTTTGCTGATGTGTTTCTGTTAATGTATTACTTAGAGATGTGCGTCATGCACTTGTATATAAATGCAGGAAATGACACAATCTTTGTCTCAGAGAGACTTCTTTTACTTATTTTTACGTTGGGGAAGATTTCTAGAGGGTTTGCAGTAAAGTCCCTCCTTGCGAATGGAAACTGTCAATTGAATTTTTTTCTGGATTTTAGGAACAGTTATTCAAAAACTGACCAAACAAGTTGGAGAGAGTCTTTCTAACCATGGAAGTAAGAACAAACCAGCTGGAGGAATTAATGTTGCACAGGCATTTATTAAGAAAGAAGGAGTGAAAGAACCAAAGGTATCACTTCTAATATGCAGCATTATTACATTCAGTAATTGAACTATATGTATGTTAAATTTTTTTTTCATGCTGAAATCATCTTGATGCAGGAAAGAACTTCCTTCTCCAAGACAGCTTTGGAATTACAGCTAAGTCTTTTTGGGTACACCTGCTCTGGTGTATAGAAAAGTGCTAGCAAGGGACCAGTGGCAAGTTATTTCATCCACACTGCTTATTTAGCTTATACCTTGATTGGTTTGGATCACTACAGCTCACAGTTTGGGCATGGCTGTCATTCTTATCTTCTATTCCAGCAGCATAGAGAGTCTTCCTTTACTCATTTTCCTAGTGTCTTGTTTTGATGGAGGAAAAAAGGAATTTGCTTATCTAATATTTAAAAACATTATTTCTAGAGCTTTATCTAATATGGGTCTCTTAAATACATTTTAATGAGAGGACAAATTCCATTGGTGTTTGTTCTGCGTCAATCCACAACCACATCAGATCTATTGCTGTCCATTGAGTATGGGCTGTGTTCACCAGCAGAATACTAACGCAATGGATTCTTTACCCCTCATGCTCCTAAGGTCCTGGTCTTCTCAGTTTAGAGTTCTATAATTGGTAAACCATTTTGCTGCGATGTGGGGTCTTTGCCTGAAGAATTTTTGAAAGGAACAAAAGTTACTCCAAATGAGAAATCAGCAGCAGATAGTGATTTTATTTCAGTTTGAGTAGTTGTTACTAGATTGAAGTAGACAGACAGGTACTAATTCTAGCGTTCAATACAATATTTTTCACGATATTAGCAAATAATAATTACGGTGAATCCTGTTATCCATAATAAAACTGATACCCTAGGACTTCCTGACTATGAGTCAAATCTGAAACTCATCACTCCCCCCAGAAACAGTGACACTTTTATTTCATTTTCACTCATTTCACACTCAGAAAGGAGTGATTGTCCTAATCAACTTTGGCCATGAGGGTCGCATAATCACATTTAGCCTGTGTCCTTGTAATTGCCATTGATGACACCTAAGGTCTGCATTGACTGTGTGGGAGCTGCAAATTGCACCAGACTCAAAATTATCAACACAGACATGACTATTACAGTGCAATTTTCTACCTAGCGTTACTTCCAAATTCTTTGTAATGTCAGATTTTACAAGCCCATAAAATGTTCACAGTTAAATTGGCAGGATGATTTTGTAAAGATCTTTCGATGGTGGGCCGTTGTGTTCAGGAATTTGGGCTTCAAGAGCAAAGATCTGTAGCAAAATAAACCTCAAAACCTATGTTTTAAAAATGTTGTGGTTTTCACTGATAATCTCCCTTCCCACATCTCTCAAACCCCTGAACCTTAAGGCAAGTACTGGGGAAATGAAATACCTCCTATTGTGCTAGAAGGTTGAGTTTGAGACCCCCAGAGAAGCCTGAACTTACATGAGTCCATGGGACTCAGTGAGATGCTTCCCAGGGTCCTAAGGAAATTGGTTGATATAGTTGCCAAGCCAGGAAAATAAATCCATTTTTAAAAGAAGTAAGAAGGAGAACCCTGGGAACTACTGGCCTATTAATCTCACTTCTGTGCCCAGAAGGATCATGGAACAGATCCTTCTGGACAGAAAATTAAACTATAATGAGAAGACCGTAGATTTTGATTAGATAATAGGAAGAAATTCTTTACTGTGAGGGTGGTGAGGCACTGGCACAGGTTACCCAAAGAAATTGTGGATGCCCCATCCTTGGAAGTCTTCAAGGTCAGGTTGGAGGGGGCTTTAAGCAACCTAGTCTAGTGGAAGGTGTTCCTGGCTATCATGGGGAGGTTCAACTGCATGATCTTTGAGATCTCTTCCAACCCACACCTTTCCATGATTTTATGAAAAATGTTGTAGCTATGATTCATTTAGAATACATTTTGTCCCTGATGTATCCTGTATGGACACCATGAGTTCAGAATAAGCTTATGAAACCAGGGCAGACACTGCTGCTTTTTTTCTGCAATCTTTACAGAAGACTACACCATCTTGTATGCTTTGGTAATTATATACATATATTTATGCCCATATTTATATGTTTAATGTAGATGTCTTTATATAAGTCTTTGAGTTAATAGAACTGTTTAGCAGTTTTGATTGGTGCCATGTATTTACACTCGATCAAAACTGATTTCTGCTTGAAGTTGACATGTTTATCTCTATTTTTCACTTTAACAATCATTTGGGATTTCCTGAATGTTCGAGGAAACTCTTCTTCCAGCATTTCTCAATATATGTGACTGACTTTCCCATTACCACACCCTCCAAATGCAGATAATTTGAAACAGCACAATAATGAATTCTGGTATGTTAATAATACAGCTCACTGAGCAGATCTGTCAGTTTTTGAAAAACAGTTTGCAATGTTAAAATGAAGTTATGTTGCAAGATAAGCATTACTGCAGTCTCTTACCCACTTTCGAGACACACAACATGTTCATATTTGTTGATTTTTCTCTAGCATATACATACCTTACATTGCTTTGTAATAGCATCTGAACCTTCCTTCTGTGCAATGGAAGCATAATCTAGATCCTTACTGTAATACTGGAGACTCCAGTTAAATAAGGTTTTAGCTTTGTGAAAAAACGTTGTTTGCTTTCCACAGTTAAGCTCTCTAAAAATAGCTCAAATCCATCGATCCACATCTGACTGAAAAATAGGGAAATGCTGTAGCTCTTCTTGCTAAAGCTGACAGAAGATACTTAGTTCTCAGGCAGATGAGGTAAGAGGGACCATAGGCTCATTGCCTTCAGGTTCATCTGTCTGAATTGACTCTCATTTTGTGAACTTAGTATACAAATCCACCACTTAATTAAAATGTTTGTACATACTGACACTGAGTCTTGAGGGGAATGTATATTTAAAGTTTGAGCACCATGCGGCTTTTAAAATGTTCATTATTTAATTTCTCTTTAAATAAATCAGGTTTAAATTGAAAAGGCCTTTACTGCAATATTTTTTCCTAGTTTGACTACAGAATGCTTGTAAACTGCCACCTTTCATGTCATATCTTTATTTTCGTGTAAGTAATCTACATTCTAATGCTTAAAGGAGTTTCATCTCACTGGAGTATCCCAGAAAAGATGATCTTTTTTTAAGACTGGCATGTAATACCTGAAAGCAGAGGTTTATGTCAGATACAGAACTGGCAGAACTTTAAATGTTTCCAGTTCCTGACTTAAAATAAAAAAGCAACCAAACCTCCTTTAGTTTCGGAATGATAACAGTGAATTAATATCATTTAGGTAGTTGAATTAATGTGGATTTTAAAACTGTGATGATAGATTTCATAAAGGTCATTTGCCAGTGCATTCTTCTTTAGCAGTTTCACATTGTTGAGTTTAGGAAAGAACTCAGCATAGCTTGAACAGACAAAGGAAAAATGCCTGTTTTTTCTTGTCCCTGTTAGCTCACAGAAGCTGATGAAGATGATTGGGATATTTCATCAGTAGAAGAAGACATTTTATTGATGAAAGATGACAGAGGTCAGAAGGCAATGACAGTTCAGAAAAACGAGCCCAGTGCTGCATCTGTGGTACATGCATGGGGCCTTCCCAAGAAAAGTGCACCAAAGGAGGAAGGTAACGTATTCGTAAGTGACTGACCCACCTAGAGGAGGATTAAGTACAGTGTATGACACATTGTAATTCAATAGATGGTGTTTTGTAAGAAAAGAACAAGAAAACCTTTGTGTTTGGTTTCTTGCTATATAAATATCATGTTTTTATGATACTTAGTGATACATAAACCACACACACATATAAATACACAGAGATACCAATTTAAATTTGAGATTTTAAACCATAATATTATCAGACTTCAACATCATCTTAAAAATTAATCATCTGAGGTTTTTTTTCTTTCCAAATTTAAGGGAGAAGGGAACTCCCTTTTTCTTGAGAGTAATAACATTTCAGGTATCTAATTGACTTACCAGGCTGAGATAAATATTTCAACTAGTGCTAAAGCAAAAGCCTCAATCTTACATATAATTTATATAGTAGTTTCTAACCCTAACATTTCAATGTTTGTAAAGGTTAAAGCTGTGTCAGTTACATAAAGATACTTCTAGTTATTTTTTAAGTAAAAGTAAGGTTGACACTGACTGCTTGTACTGTGCTTTATCTTCTGTGAGAGAAACAATCTACATATTAATAACACTTGTCATTTGCTTACTGGTTGCAATTTGGGGTTTCCTGAAGTCCACAGGTGTTTGCTCACATAGCATGTAATTTTATTTTATAGACAAATACAAAGTAAAAACATCCCCAAAAGAGTATTAAAAACTATTAATTGTTCTGTCTGTTTGTTTTAAAAGGCCTTCATGAAGCTGATAATACAAGCACGTTAAAAAGCAGCTTAGTCACTGTAACAGACTGGAGTGATTCTTCAGATATATAATTGTTCCATTCCTGATTGGAGGTCCTGCTTTTGGGTTCTGCTGGTGTTCAAAATGCAGGTGAAAACATCAAGTGTTTCCCAGTAACTTCTCTTATTGGTCCTGTAATAACAAGGAATACTGTTTACAGAGCTCTTGTGTCTTTCAGTCTGACTCTGAAAAAGAATATTGAAATATGCATTACTGGCCATGTCTATTTGGAAACAAAGTAATTCTTCTTTCTTTTTGTGGTAGTTTAACCCCAGCCAAGCCCCACACAGCAACTCACTCACTCCTTCACCTGTGGAACTGGGGAGAGACTTGAAAGACTAAAAGTGAGAAAACTCATGGGTTGATATCAAGGCAGTTCAATAGGGAAAACAAAAGCCACACACACAAGCAAAGCAAAACAAGGAATTAGTTCACTGCTCCCCATGGGCAGGCAGGTGTTCAACCATCCCAGGAGAACAGGGCCCCATCACGTGTAATGGTGGCTTGGGAAGACAAATGCCATCACTCCAAATGTCTTTCTCTTCCTCCTTCTTCCCCCACTGTATATACTGTGCATGATGTCACATGGTCTGGAATATCCCTTTAGTCAGTTTGAGTCACCTGTCCCACCTGTGTCCCCTCCAAACCTCCCCTGCACCCCCAGTCCTCACCAATGTGGTGGTATGAAAAACAGAAAAGGCTCTGTGCAAGCCCTGCTCAGCAATACCAGAAACATCTCTCTTATCAACTCTGTGTCCAGCACAAATCCAAGACACAGCCCCATACCAGCCACGGTGAAGAAAATTACCTCTATCCCAGCCAAAACCAGCACACTCATGAGTTCAGTGGTGAAAGTCTCTTTCATTTCTCTGAGGTGAAGATTTTGCCTCTTAATGTTTACATTAAAGATTGAAACTGGTCTTGCAAGAAAACCTGTTAACCAATGAACAGAATATACTGCAGAGTATTACTTAATACAATCTTTAATGCATATTTTTTATATTTTATCATGAACTTTATATAAAATTGTCAACATTTTAAAGAGAATACGTCCATGTATTAAACTATTACTTTTCTACCATGGTTTACAATAAACACCAAATGAAAAGAAAAAAGCATTAACTCTAAAACTAATCATCATTAAATGCCTCCTATATGGGGAAGTTGGTTTGTTGTGGGTTTTTTTGTATTGGAGTTGAGTCTTTTTTAGCATAAAAGGACAACAACTAGAAAAAAATTACAATGTCAAGCCACAGTAAGGAAAGCACTAACCTGCCATTGCAGAAGTACTTGACATTTCTGCTTTGTCCATATGGGCTGCCTTCTTTAAAAAAACCACAGTAGTGTTTCTACTTAAAAGAAGTACAAAAATAACATAAAACAAAAAGAACCTTGACTTTGTAGTTCTAATGTAATTTAGATAATATCAGATACAAAACTTTTTTATACTGTGCCATTAAATAGGACAGTTTGTTTTTTTTATATTTACACTGCTGTCCCAAAATAACCAACTTTTATTGAAACTCCACAGGTCCATCAGGTCAAACTTCACAACAAACCTGAGTTTGTGTCTGATTTTAGGGACTCGGTCTAGAAAGCATTTTGTGGTTATTTGTAATCTCTGTTCTCATTTATTGACTTGTACAAATATTCCCTCAAAAGTCATCACATTTCCATGGACAGACAAAAAAAACCACTAGCTGAATTCTTGAACTGCAATATGCCAATACAATGTGTGTGATGCCATTCCCATAAACAGCTGACATGACAAACTGAATTAGTAAATACCTCATTTATTTTTTTCAAGAATGCAACATCAGCTCATGATTTCCAGGTATAAACTTTATAATACCAACATCAATTTTAAAATATATAATAAAATTTACATCAATATGTAAAAAGCTGCAAGTTAATATTTTTAAAAGTCATTGTCTTAGTGGTAAGTACATTGGGCTTGGGGTGGGGGAATCACTCTGAATGAAACGTACAAAATCGCGTTTAAAAACGCTTTGAGTCTTCCAACAGTGCAACTAAACATAAGCGTTCTTGTCAAAGTGCTTGGGTGGGGTTTTGTCAGGGACGCTGTTGTGGACCTTTGTACGAGAAGACATCACAGATGTGGCTCCATTATAGGCATACCCTCTCCTGAAGAGAAAAAAACAACCATTTACAACTCGTCCCACAGACAGGTGACATCTCTGCATCCAGGCATTCTAGTAATAAAGCTAGAAGAAATGTAATTTGGAGGTAATGTACCTCCAAATTTCAGGAGAGGTGGCACGTTCCTACTCTGTGTAGTCCCATTCTAGTTAAACGTTGCCGCTCCAGCTATCTCTTTGCATCTGACTTTACACTTTCCTGTAACATATATCCCTCATTCACAGCTAAGTAAATTAGGGCCTAATCATGAAATAATTTAAATTGTGGCAGATCCTAGANTCTGAGCCAACAGCTTTTTTAAATTACATTAATGGTGGACAGAGCATTGTCCTTACATCCCCTTACTTTCTTTTATCCACACAATCTTTTTCAGAATCTCATTACAAAGTGTTTTGGAACAGTAATCAAACTGCATACATATAGCAGGTAAAAATGCAGAGGTATTGATTTCTTTCAGTAAGTACAACTTGTGTTTTACCTTGCAGAATTACTGTTTTCAGCTATTGAGAAGCAGAATATAATGCCACCAATTATGCAGAGTGAAGCTCCAGCCCATCCAATGAACAAAGCTGCTCCTAATTCATACCTACAAGAAGTCAATAAATGTATTTAACAAAAGAGCATGGATTTAGCAGGATAATTTCCAGAATAAAATAACTAAATATTATATTTTTCTTCAATAACTTTCCATTGACACATAAATTGTTCACCACAAAATCAGCAGCTCTGCCGTTCACCACGTTCTTTTCATTATTTCCCTCTGACTTGGGAGGCAAACTCTGTCCCTGCAGTACAGTTGGGCAATGCTTCTCTCCCTGCTCAGCCAGGGTTAGGGGTTAGGGTTAGGGGAAGGCCTGGCCTTTGTGCATCTCCTCCTGGATTGTTTTGCTGTGGGGTTATGTCATTCTATGGCCTGTTTACAGCACCAACTCCTCCATTTCAGTTTTGTTCCTGTTGGCTCCCAAACCAAACTGGACTGGGGCTTTTGCTGGGCCAGAGACTACAGATTCTGCCTACAACCATCCTTAAGTTTCTCCTCTGGCTCTCAGGATCTGACTCCATCTCTCATCATCCACACACCAGCCTGCTTAAAATGTGAGGGTTTATACATATGCATAATATACATATGGAATCTGCATGCCATGTATACATATGCAACGTATGCATATACATACACAGGTGTGTCTGGTATAAGCATTTGTACACACAGGTGCATGTTCCAGCATCTGTCTCCTTCTCTAGTCCCTGTGGCTGGATTCTATCTGGAAGAAACTGCTCCCTGGCACCTCCATAGGCAGAGCTCCCAGTCACCAGCAATGGTCCCCTCTGCTGCCTTGGCCAGCCACAACCAGTTCCTTTGCTGCCAGGAACTGCTCCGTTTGTCTCTGAGAGGAGACAGTGGTGCTTTAGGAGCATTATCACACTAAGTCCACGTTTCTAAAGCATGAAGGGAAAGAAGGGCATTGGGAAGAGATTCTTTCCTTTCAGTGCTGATGCTTCAAGATAAGCAGCAAACCATGGATGCTCCTTGTCTGCTACATTCCCCAGCTCTCTGCCTGAGTACCCTTTAAGGATGACCTGGATTAGGTTGCAGCCCAACAGACTCGAGAGTTTCCTACTCCNCTAATCATGAAATAATTTAAATTGTGGCAGATCCTAGCAGTTACTCTCTACAGCTGTTCTTCTTTGTTATCACCCCTCTTCAGCTGCTGGAGGTCCCACTGCCACCACCACTCACTTTTGATCTGATGATTTGAGATCAAAGAGACTTGTCTATTCACGCCTGTAAAGCCACCTGACCACTCTTCCTACATCAGTGAATGCACTGTTTTGCAGCTGTAGTNTACAGTTGGGCAATGCTTCTCTCCCTGCTCAGCCAGGGTTAGGGGTTAGGGTTAGGGGAAGGCCTGGCCTTTGTGCATCTCCTCCTGGATTGTTTTGCTGTGGGGTTATGTCATTCTATGGCCTGTTTACAGCACCAACTCCTCCATTTCAGTTTTGTTCCTGTTGGCTCCCAAACCAAACTGGACTGGGGCTTTTGCTGGGCCAGAGACTACAGATTCTGCCTACAACCATCCTTAAGTTTCTTCTCTGGCTCTCAGGATCTGACTCCATCTCTCATCATCCACACACCAGCCTGCTTAAAATGTGAGGGTTTGTACATATGCATAATATACATATGGAATCTGCATGCCATGTATACATATGCAACGTATGCATATACATACACAGGTGTGTCTGGTATAAGCATTTGTACACACAGGTGCATGTTCCAGCATCTGTCTCCTTATCTAGTCCCTGTGGATGGATTCTATCTGGAAGAAACTGCTCCCTGGCACCTCCATAGGCAGAGCTCCCAGTCACCAGCAATGGTCCCCTCTGCTGCCTTGGCCAGCCACAACCAGTTCCTTTGCTGCCAGGAACTGCTCCGTTTGTCTCTGAGAGGAGACAGTGGTGCTTTAGGAGCATTATCACACTAAGTCCACGTTTCTAAAGCATGAAGGGAAAGAAGGGCATTGGGAAGAGATTCTTTCCTTTCAGTGCTGATGCTTCAAGATAAGCAGCAAACCATGGATGCTCCTTGTCTGCTACATTCCCCAGCTCTCTGCCTGAGTACCCTTTAAGGATGACCTGGATTAGGTTGCAGCCCAACAGACTCGAGAGTTTCCTACTCCTCACCTTTGGAAAACACTTGTGTGTCTCTTGCTCTTTCTCTGCTGCAGTTTCCCCTTAAGGAGACCTTTATCTTCTCCAGACTTCTGGGATCCTGCACAGAAACACAGGCCCCTGTCCCCCATCCAGCCACAATCGTCAGCCAGGAGTCTGTGCTGTTCAAGCAGATGCTACTAAATTGATTTGTCGTAAACTGTGGTGAGGCAGCCAAATAAAACCCCCTGCTTGAGAGCCTGCCTGTGCAACTGCAACACTGTGTAGTTGCACTTCTCAGCTAGTTCTGAACATTTCCATGTGCACAGGCCCTAATCCCACATTACCAAAATATCTAACTGAAAATACCTGTCAGCTGTTCTGAAAAACTTGTATCTTTACAAAATGGCATTGCAGAAACACTCAAAAAGAATCCAGTGAGATGTTAGAAGACCCCAGACCATAAATCATCACTGGACCAAGAGGTACATGCAAGATCCATCAAGAGCACATGAGGATCAGGTGCACAGATTGTGAGGGGATAAAGACCCAGGGATTTCTTTGTTCAGGCTCCCTCTCTGGAGACACCAAGCTGAAGCTGAAATAAACTGACTCTGCCTCAGAACTCTTCCTCAACACCAGCGTGGAGTTTACGGACCCAACCCCCAGTTTAAACTACTGGGAACCATAGCTCCTTCCACCCTGGAAAAATCTCCACCCAGTCCAGTTTCACTTCAAAATCTGCCAAACCTGCAAAATTTTAATTCTACTTATGCTCACATTTCCAACCACCTTGCTACAGTTTTCACATGACTCAAGGAGATTTGTGTCTCTCCAAGGACAGGGGGTTCTCTGATTAGAAACAGAAATCTACATCAGAGCTCATCACCTAAGATCCCATTATATTCAACATGCAAGAAGTGCACTTCTAAAACAATTTCAAGGCACCTCATTCATTGACCTGTAAAAACAGATCAAAGGGACTAGCTCAGATGTGAGGTAAGCCCCCCCATGGGGATCCCTCCATCCCTACAGGACTGCCAGAGCACACCTAAGGTACAAGGACCAGGATTAGACTCCCCACAGAAGTAGATGCAGTTTACCACACTGCTGGAGAACAGAGCTGGACCAAGATCCAGGATGGCTGTTGCAGTAACAACTTATTTGCCAAGACCATTTGCCTAGAAAGTGGGAAACACAAGTTTCCATATTTTTATCTAACAACACAAAATTGTTGACCAGAGGCTGAGGGATTTAAGGAGACGAAGTACTGTTTTCCCTCCCTGAAACTCTTTAATTGTACAGAAAAGGAATCATGACTACATTTGATAGAATTGGGTAGAAAAGGGGTACCTGAGTGTTACGTACTAGGCGGGACAGAAGACATGGGGTTCAGCCTTTGTAGTTGGGATTGTTTGAGCTTGTGAAGCAATATTTGTTACTATACCATGATTAAACAGATTGCGTGTATGGCCCTTCTCGGGGGGCTGCCACACCACCAGGTTAATGACTTGCAGAGCTGTCCTGATAGGTCTTTCTTCCACATCTTCAAACAGAGAAAACAACCTTTCTGATTTGTACTGGTACTTAAGAGGAAAGCTCAAGATTTTCAATGGCATACCAATACCTATATGGGAAGTTAGTCAGATAATTTCAATTAAAAATAGTAAAGAAGGCTGGAGGGAAATCCTGATGGCTGACACAAGGTGCTGAACATTTTGTATCATTTTTTTCCCACTAACAGTATCTCAAGCCTGTCTTTGACACTGCCAGAATAACTTCAAGAGAGAAATGTGCACTAAAAGGCAAAAGGTTGAAACCCTCTCTCAGTGAAGAGACAATTCCAAATTTCCACAGTATACCAGCAAACATACTAAACGTGCCTGCAATGCATAACAAAGTAAGGGTTTGGAGATGGCAACAAAATGGAAATTTTACATCAGTTGAGAGAGGAAGGAGCTGAATGCCACCATTAGCTCAGTCTGATGCAAGGTCACTGCATGAGTTACGTGCATTATGCACAACTCAAATTAAAATGTCAGGATTTCCTCTCTGCCTTTTTCTTTGCAATCATAATTATGTCTGCCCACAGCTGAGCTGTGCTGGTTGTCCACAAAAAAAGGTAATTTCTGGAGAGGATGTTTTACTACCATTATTTCAATATTTAAACTGGATTTCTCATTCCTTCACAGTAAACTTCCACCATGAGGTCTGCCTGCTCTTTCACAGCAGACAAGGGTAAGAATACAGTGTATGAAAAGGACTTCTGGCAGCAATCATGGTATTTTTCACTAAGTACAGTAAGCCTGATAAATAATTAACTTCTGTCTATATAGCCAGGCTCCATTTTCTTCAAACAACCTCACATCCTTTCTTTTGGTGGCCTTTCAAGCCTGTCTTCACTACATCAAATAAGCAGAAACTATAGAGGAATTATGGAGAAAACTAATACAAGACTGTATGGAGAAAACTAATACTGTTTCAAGATAGGAAAAGCAGTGTCAACCCTCCTGCAAATGTAGATCCCTTTAGTGTTATTTATTCAGACTATTTTCTTTCTGTCAAAGTGAAACATAAAGGCTCAGGGTTCCTTACTGATCCCTTACTTGGGTCTCAGGGAAATGTACACCCAATGTTTGGCATATTGTGGAATTACTGCCAAGAAAACTTTAAAATCCTTGCCTTTAAAAAAGAGTTTATATCATGTGTGAACGCAAAACAGGAAAGTCTATGATGCTATAATTACAGCCAACATTTTCAGATTTGGTAGTTAAGAATGTCAATCCAAAATCCAAGCGTTGGTTTGTGGATTGATGCTTTTGCAGGTCCTGAGAATTTGCACAGCTTTAAAGGGAGTCTTCAGGGATGCTCATTATCTCTGGTGTGGATCCCAAAATTCTATAAATACTCACTCTCTTAAATTTAATTACAGGTATAGGCAAAGTATTTATGTTAGTGCTTAAAAGATTGTGGGTTTTGATAAGGTTTGTGATCCAAATTTCAGTCGCCTGGATTTGAAAATCTGTCAGCAAAATTCCACCAAGCCTGCAGAAACCTCTCCTCAAGAGGAATCAAGATTGCTCAGTGCTCGACACCTTTATCGAAGCCACCTGCTATCAAAGGCTCAAGGAAATACTTCTCTCCCTTCCCTATCAAACGATGCACCTAATGAGCCCCTGTGTCTTGTGCAATCCTTTGGCTGCACCTCTGGCATCCAGGCAGGCTCCATTCCCAATTAAGCCCAGCTGCCCTGCCAGCCCACGGTAGAGCTGGGCACATGGATTGCAGAGCCATCACTGTGCAGCAAAGTGTTTGCTCGTTGCGTTTCAGCACCTGGTTGCTCCTGTTAGAAATTGTGGTTAAGTAAAACCGCAGCCCACTGTCGTCCTCTGCCCAAGGGGAGAAGCAGCTGCTCTCTGTCTAAACAGGCTCTGGTGTGCAGTAGGAAACCTAAGGTCTACTTGTTCAAAAGATTTATGGGTATAGGAAAGTACTTACTTTTGTGCAACAAAAGAAGGGTCAAAGAACTCAGACGTAATCCTGTTTGCATACAGGGAACAACTAGTCATAGAGCACAACCCTGAAAAGCATAAGACAAACCATTCAGTGGAGCTGGCAGCAGAGCTTTGGGCCTGACCCTGAAGTCAACGAAGTCATGGAGGTTTGTGCACGGGTTTCTGCGGAAGAGAAGCGGCTCTGGTATGACTTCAAATATGCAAACTGATAGAAATAAAGTATATTTACCAGAGAGTATGAAAATCAGTCCAGCTAAGCAAGCTATTTTTGCTTTAGTCTGATCAGAGCCTCCGACTTTTGTACATTTCATCCCAACCAGTCCAAAAACGGCACCGAAGAAGCCCAGGCAGACAGCGGAGATCATCAATCCTCTGCAGGCTTGGATGTAACCTGTGAGAGAAAGAGCAAGGCTAATATGAGAACTGGGACCATGGCAAGTTTTGCTGTATTTTCCCTCCCTCTGTGCAGCATCAGGCACTCACTATTGCAAATGGAATTGGACTTTGGCTGGAACAGTATCACTTTAGCACTGAGTGTGTTCCTCTACGTGATGTGTGCCCTTCACAGGGCATCATCACCCGTGCCCAGCTCATAAGAATCATACTATGGCACTCAAGGTTCCAAAATATTATCCCATGGCACTGGGTGTAGCATCTGCAAGAGGCTATACCCATGAGGTTTAGAAGAGCAACTCCACGTGGTCTGATCAGGTCACAAGAGCCACTCTGTGCACTCAAAGCAAATCTTGTATCAGTCCGGTTGGGCGCGTGTGTCGCAGGTGCAATATGGCTGGCAGTGAGGCTGGCAGCAGTGACCCTGGCTGGGGTCCTGGGCCTTCCTGGATGTGCCACTGATTTGATTTGGATCTGCCCAGAAAGCCCTCATTCTGCAAGGGAGTCAGCCACGCACTCAGCTCCATAGACAGCAGTAGTCCCCTGGGATAAAGGAAATCGCTGCCATATTTAAACCTGGACAAACAGCTTGCACCTGGCTTCAGCCACAAGCAATTTGGCTGTGCTGCCTGAGACTGCTCCCAGAGGGACCTCCCAGGGCAGGACCATTCAACAGGACAATGGGCTGCTTGGCCTCTTCTCCCTTCCGAGAATATCTTGTAATTGAAAGACTGTGATAATCTCATATCGCTGCTTACGGGGTGGAACGCTGCAATCTTACACAGCTGAATAACCATCACAAGATGTTTTTCTTCATAACCTGTTGTTACATCTCATTTAAAACGAAAATGAACTCCCACTATTAGGGCATTCATTCTTTTTGCTTTGATCTCCAGTGGGTGGAAATGTTGAGAGCTAAACCACATTGTCATTGGCTATTACACCAAATTTTATGTAATAATAAATAAACAAAAAAACCCCCAAAACTACCAAACCCTGCATAAAAGTTTTAATATGTAAGAAAATAATATATTAAAGCAGGAACTAGAGGACATCTGATGAAAACAGAAGGCAGCAGATTCAAAACAAAAGGTGTGCTTGTTTGTAAAATGCAGCTGTGGAATTCCTTTCTACAGGATGTATGGACACTAAGGTTTTACTGAGACTCAAAAAGAGACTGGATACATTCCTGATGGAGAAGTCTCTGGCTGGCTGGCAGGGCTTTGAGATGCACATGGCTACCACAGGCACTTGGCCATCTTCTGCTATCCTTACTGCCACCTCCTTTAGCCACTGCTGAAGGTATATCAGCTCTAGGATGACTGCCCTGTGCTTGAACAATGTTTTAAATCCCCCACTGACTCACAGCTTTGAGCAACAAAGCAATTTGTAGCACATAACACCCCATTTCAGCAGGCCTGCTGAACCTGGGAGCTGTGCTGCCTATCTGTGAACAGAACATACTAGCATTTATCTACCTCTGCTGGCACACAGACAGACTTCTGTCATTTGCAACAGGCTTCTGTAGCCCACCTGCTCAAGACACAGTCAACGACATAAGTGTGACTGTCATACAGCTCACATGTTGGAATGTAAGAGAGAGAGTGATTTGTGCAAGATTGGGGTTTGAAGACAGCAGCCTTGCTTTGTTAATTTTTGCTATAGGCATGGAAAACTTGCCTTATGCTGCTTTAGGTGGTGTGTAATGTATTTCTTGTAGCAGACAGGTAAAGCACAAGATGAAGACTGGAAAGGAAGCTATTATTTTTGACAGGTCCAATTTATTGACAGTGTTAGTTAGCTAATTGACACATTAAAGTGCTGAACCATGAACATGTTTACCCGGAGGTCCTCTAAATTTTTATTTATGTCTGAACCTCCTAGGAAAACCAGTAAATATTCACCCCAACTAAAATATCCAACATTTGCTAGTAACCACAGGGCTGAAATTCAGTTTTTCCTGAAGGTCAATACACAGTTTAAAATAGGTAGAGGGTAGCGACACAGCAAGAAATTATTAACTCACTCACTAAGAAATCATTTTCAATTATAAACAGCATGAACTGGAGGACTGCTCAGTTCTGCTGAATGAATAACCTTTCTCACTAAATAATTCACTGAATTGGGCAGGCCAGCTATAGTAGGACTTGTTTCAGTTCACCAGAGCAATCAGCCAACTGGCACACATTTTTAAAACAAAATATAGGAAAAAAGAAATCACAATTTACACCAGTACTGTGGAAAAGCAGAAGGCTCTAGTAGTCCCACTAGGTTGACTGGAGCATTAGGAAGCATGAAAGGTTTAAATCAACCTTTTCACCAAATCAAACCTCCTATTGCTTAGATCCTAGATTCAAACTCTGTATAACATTTGGCTGTAAGAGGAACTAAACCTCTTTTTTGCTTTCAAGAAATCCAGATTATATTGGGCACCAAGACTTATAGGGCTTGTTCAACTTGAAGAAGAAAATGATCTGGGGAGACCTTACAGCAGCCTTCCAGAACCTAAAGTGGGCCTACAGGAAAGCTGGAGAAGGACTTTTTGAAACAGTGTGTAGTGACAGGACAAGGGGAAATGCCTTTAAATTGAAAAAGGGCAGATTGAGGTTAGATATTAGGAAAATACTAGATATTAGGAAGAAATTCTTTACTGTGAGGGTGGTGAGACACTGGAACATGTTACCAAGAGAAGCTGTGGATGCCCCCTCCCTGGAAGTGTTAAAGTGTGGATGCAGCTTTGAGCAACCTTTACTAGTAGGAGGTGTACTACCATGGTAGGCAGGTTGGAACTAGATGGTCTTTATTGTCCCTTCTAACCCAAAACATTCTGTGATTCTATGATAACGAAGAGGAGTGTAAAAGAGAGCTCTCTATTTTTTCCCAGTCCTCCACTCAAGACTAAAACCTGTCCTTTTCCAAATGCTTATAGTCTGTATTTGCACCAGCTCCTGCAGGAAACTTGTCATGTACATACCAACCACCCAAATGAAGCTCCCAAGCAGCAAAAAGCCATGTGTTTTAAACAGACAAGCAGAAAAACATGCATTGCTCATAAAGTCATGTTTAGCAGCATTCCAAGAGAAACCTATTTCAAGGTGGGTTGTTTTTTCTGTTTGGTTTTTTCTTGTTTCAAACAAATGTGTTTTGTCTTGCATTGAAATTAATCTTGTTAGAGCTTCATCATTCTTGCCTTGCTGCTCTCACACTTGCCTCATGCTTACAAAGACTTAGAAGGCATTCACGTACTCATATCATATAACACTATAAAAAAATATATATGCAAAGTTCTGGGGACTGCCACTTTCACAATAAATGCCTCTGGTGGCATTTTGCAGTCTACATCACGTGAAGTGTAAGAGGTTGCCTTACAGATACAGCACAGCTTCCTTTCAAAAGTACACACCCATTGCTTTTGTATGTCTTTCTAAGCTCTAATACCCGCTTTTAGCTCATAATTGAATTTTTGTTCAGCTCTGTTCTTGCAAAAGGTCATCAGATCCACTGTAGGAAACATGGAAACTGATACGTCCTCTTTTGGGGAGGTGGTTTCACCAGTAAATTTCCACCTATGACCAGTGGTACAAAAAGTAAACCTGAAATGACTTTAAGCCCCACAGACAGGAAGAGCATTTTTGCTTGCATAAAGAATGTGGGGCTCAGCACTTAATGAGGGCTGGTCAAATTGGTTTCTTCTATAGGAATGCATAAAGGTGGAAGGGGACCACAAGCAATTTTCTCTGGAAGCCATTCGTGTGGAGTGATGGCCTGAAAGCCATGATGGGCTGCTGTGCCATCCCACAGCAAGCTGGGGAGGACAGTCCAAGCCCACTCCATGATAGAAACCAAAACAAGGGTAAAGAGGAACCATCTCCTGAGCACTCCTGACCTGAACTATGACACTGCTTCTGAAGAAGGAAGGACTTCTCCTGCACTCCACAGGAGAACTCCAGCAACTGACATAGAATCATAGAGTCATTGAGGTTTGGATAGGGAGGGACCTCAGAGGTCATCTCGCTCCTACCCCCTGCCATGGGCAGGGACACCTCACACAGACCAGGTTCCTCAAAGCATGGTCACACCGATTTCTTTCCCCCTCATTTTGCCTCTGGTCCCCTGGAAGACCTGAGCAGTCTCTCAGGATAAGAAGTCCAGCTTACTTAGAGGTTTCCAATTTGACAAAAAAAAAAAAAAAATTCTGTAGAAGAGGAACTGCTCTGCGAGGCAAGTCCTCTCCATCTGTGTGACAAAGGAGTGGGGCCAAGCCACATTTCCCTAGGACAGCAGAAATATTTTTAGGCATTCTCCAGTCATGCTTTACCATTTTGAAGAGAGCAACATATTGTCACTACATGTATCTTTACAGGGTTATTGTTTCAGCTCACAAACACTTCCCTGACAACAGAAACCAGATCTGCCTTGTTTGTGTCTTCTGATCTCCCCACCTGAGGATGGAGTCAGGAAGTTCCCACATTCCCAGTCACAGGGAATGGGATCCACCTTAGACATGTAAGTCTGGGCAAAGAGGAAGAGGAGGGAAGGAAGAGGCTAGACAAGGGCTGAGGCAGACTTGTCTACTTGTTGAGACACAAATTCTTTAAGCCACGAGTGACACACCACAGCCCTGAAGTGCACTCCCCTACAGGGGAAGGGTTAGGGTGAAGAGGGGACATCCACACCCACAGTCAGCTGCTGGCAGGTTCCCTGCAGAGCCTGTAACCACAAGGCAGGGAGTCTGGGCTAGGCTACCTCCTGAAAGCACCCCTGACTGCAGTGGCTGCCCCTCTGCCCCTCTGACCCCACACAGCTTGCCTGGTCTGTGCTGGGGGCAGGGGGAGTGGCAGTACATCACTCTCCCTCCAGCCTGCCTTTCATTCATATTGTGCCTGGGTATCAGTATCTGGCCCCATAGCATTTAAAGATGCTGTTGAGAAACACTGAAGCCAAGAAATTTCTACTACTGACAGACAACCTGGCCAGAAGGGTTGGGACAGGGCTCTTCCAGAGGAGCATTTCAGATTCACTTCTGTCTGAAATGAGCTGATGGCTCTTTCACTGTGCACAAGGCACCTTGGAAACTCATTCTTTGGCCAAGTGGAACGTGCTACCCAACACACAAGGTTTCAATGCACAAGCATTTGGGGGAAAGGAAGGAAAGGATCTTGCTGTCAAGTGTTGTTTTATTTTTGAAAATTTAAATGTTCCCAATTCTTCATGCACTGTAACTATGCTTTTCTTACTTTAAAATCAGATTCACCTAGACCTAAAAGAACAGCTAAACAATAGAATCAAGGGATCCAAAAGGTTTCGCACCAATGATCACTCCATGCCTGCCTGCACAGAGACCCCTGCTCCTTGCCCAGTCCTGGAAACTACACTCTCAGCTGCTACACTTGGCCACAGAGTGACTGATGTCAATGGAGGCCAGCCAGCTCTCCTATCCCTTCAGAGGAACTGGCAAATTCTTCTGCCACCACAGGGCTGGGTCAAAAGAAAGTCTGGGAACAGCCCTTCTCCCCCCGAGGGAAGCATCCTGCAGTAGTGGTGCTTAAGGGTTCCCTGTGTTACCTTGTTTTGGTATCTTGGCCTCTTTCAGCCCTTTCTACATACAGAGGTTAAAGGTTTTCCGATATTGTTATTAATATCATGTTCATATTAATCCCTGTTACAATTAGTATTAATCTCTGTTAGTGATTAGATTAACAGACCTTCCTTTCCTCTTAAACAGAGCTTTTACACCAAAATACCTTCTCAGACTCCAGTGCAAAGGGAATGTCTTGCCAGACTGTGAACAGTAGGCACGATCTTTTGTGAGTATCAAAGCCACTGGAACACTGCATATTGCATTCATTTATAACTATGAAAACTTAGAAAAGATGCCATAATTTTAGAAGCCTTTCCTCCCTTTCTTTACAGCCACTTCTGAAGCTATAATCTGACGTCATACACAATTCTCCTGTTTCTACCAGCCATGATCAGTGTGGATTTATCAACTAAAAGTTTAGTTGTAAAAATACAGTTTCCCAGTACAGCTTCCTTAAAGGGCAAAAATGTTTCCCCTTAATGAGGGAAGAAACGCAGCACCAACTCGATCTTTGGTTTCAAGCCCTATAGCAAAACTCTTAGCTTTGCGTCAAAATAACACTGCCCTAAAGCTGAGCAAAACTATGCATCCCTTCTGCATACCTTTGCATCCCTGACTGCCCCGAGCTTTCACACTGTCATTTATCAATGAAGCAATTACATCTGAGTTAATAACCACTTAGCAAAACCAGCAAAGGAACATTAATTAAAACAAAACTACGCCAAGGCTTGTTCTTCTCCACCGACCGTTGCATGGCTGGCAAAACCATAAAAAAGAGGAATGTCACGACAGTCGGAAAATAAATTGGCAAGAAAAATTTGCCTGCATTCTTCTTGTGTCAAATCCAAGCATACACTCTTCTGATGGGGGAAAAAAAGGCAGGTAGTGACAGCACGAGAGCCCAGACCAGATACTTGGACACCAAATATAATCTCAAGTAGTGGGTTTTTGGGAGGAAAAAACCCACTTCCACAGGTGTGCACAAGCAGCACGCTGCCACCTGCCTGGGGACACGGAGGCACCTGCTCATGAACTCGCGGGGAGCTGCCTTCGTCCAGGTCCCCGCCGCCC
>VXBC01009638.1:1144070-1182644 GCA_013399945.1 Ploceus nigricollis
ACCGGCAGCTCTCGGCATCGCCCCGGGACCGGCCCCGCCCCGCCCGGCCCCGGCATCGCCCCGGGTCCCCAGAACGGACCCCAGCACGGCCCGGCGGGGTGCTCCCCGGGGTGGCGAAATGAGCCAGACCCGAAAGCAAACAGCGGCGACCTGCAATTTGGGGTTAGATTCCCCTTCCTCCGCAGGTGCTCGTGCAGGGGTCGGGAGGGGATGGCAGCAGAGGGACAGGTGCGTCCTTAGCATCTCCTTCCCAGCTGCAGGTTTGCGTCTCTTTCCGAATGACCCCGTGCCATCCTCCCCACAAATAGCCTTGCCAGGAGGGTGGCTTTGAGGAATACTTGTAGAATACAGGTGTGCCGACCGTGAGTGCTCCATACTCCTGCAGGGGCATGAGCTTTTGAAACGCATAATAGGGTTTTTTAATCCTCTGAATTTCGGCTGGCCCCTGATATTATCCAGCCACAGGTGATACAACGTTTGATACCTGTTTTTGCAATGTAAGATGATGAACTTGGGATTTTCTACCTCAGTTTTCATGCAGTGGCATTCAAGCCTGCAGCTCACAGGTGGAGAGTTATCCACAGTGGTTTCTCCTCGTTTGAAGCTGTTTACTTTCCACATCAGTAGTATATTTGCCATTGATGTGGAAAGTACACTGCCGGTCTTTACTTTCCTCCTATTTATGTCAAAACTATTGTTACATTTTCTAAACCTTTTTGCCAGATGGGCAATCACTGGAGGATAAGAAGCCATATTTGCATCATTATTCTTCTGTTGAATGCTCTTTGGTTTTGCCGTGTGGACACAAACCCGGATGTAATCGTCTTACAGACATGTATTAAAAAAAAAAAAAAAGAAAAAGGAGAAAAACTTCGGAGCTGGGTGTACCTTTGGATGTGTGTCAGAGCTCAGTGGGAACAGGGTGTTTGTTGATCTGTTAATGCTCCAGCAGGATAAAAGGGGGTCCACAGATGCATTTCCTGATGCAGTGGCTCTCTGGCTGCTCTCTGCCTCCTTGGTACCCTCTGACTTTCAGGTGACGCACAGCAGCATTGGCAGGGAAGAGGGAGTGAGAAAAACAGGCAGGAGGCTTGTTTGCACAGCAGCATTGGGCATGGGGCATGCTACAGCTCCATTCAACCTCTGTGCCAAGATGCCTTCTTCTCTCCCCAGGAGGGAAAAGAAACAGAGTCATGAAGAAGGTAAGCCAGCCTCCTGTGTGGTGTGAGGCTGTAGCCAGAGCTGACTTTGCAGCACTGGGATGACTATAGATCCAAGTCCCATCTCCATGATATTATGATCTAGTTATTGTAGGGCATGGCAGCAGAAGGGAAAAAGGAAGGAAAGATTTTTTTCAATATTTCCCCCCATCATAGTGCTTTGAGATCTTGCAGACTGGAATTAGGTTGGTAGTGGTAAAGTAGATCAATCCAAGCTATCAGCTAGGATCTAACCAAGTCTGAGGTAGGAGACTCGAGTCCAAACTTAGGTCATTGTGTTTCTCGACATGGGAAGCTCACCTATTGTTTTGTTGGTAACACTGCTTTGCATGGTGAATCCAGGGAGTAGCATTTGGGCAAATTTTGGCCAGGGCCCATCAGAACTTTTTGGTGCGTTGTCATGCAATAACCAGAAGGCTGGAGTGAGTGTTGAAAGACAGGAACACAGCCAGGACACCTCTAGGCCTGAGTCTGAGCTCCTGATTCTGGGAAGGAGAGGAAGAGTGTCTTCCTGAAGGGCATAGGCATTGCTCCCCAGAGGGCCAGCAGAAGTGGCAGGCTGGTGAGTGACCCTGCTGAGGATGGGCAGTCCTGCTGAAGCTGCTGTAGCCTCCAGCTGTGATGTCCAACAACCATTTGTGCTGTCCCAGACCATGCTGCTTTGAACAGAGCCAGACTTGGCTGCCACGTACAGTGTGGATCCACGTCTCTCTGTGGGCTACCTGTCTGCTGCCAGGGATGTCAGGGTGAGCCCATGGAGGTGGCTTAGGACAAATTAAATTATTTCAACCTCAAACTCACTCTCTGCCTGCCCATAAGGACCCTTCAAGCAGGGCAAATGTATATGTTCTTTCCCTTGTAAGCCTTGTTTTATCCAGAATGTTGTAAAGTGGCCTGAGTGTACATGAGAACCCAGATTTGCTTTGGCTTCAGGGAAAGGCTCCTCCTTTCATCTCCTGACACTGTTGCTTCTGAGGATGTTTTATGTTACTAGTCCAGTTGTTACCATTTTTCTCATCTAAAATCAGAGCAAGATGTTGCACTTCTGATCTCAGCTTTGGTGATGTAAACCCAAAATGGCATAGTGCACAGCCGAGTGTTCACCTCAGGCTGAAGAGTAAGGCAAGTTGCAAGAGGATACTCTTCCCCCATGACATTTTCTTCATGCTGACTGGAATCTGCAGGGATTGGTAAACATTCATCTGGGTGGCTGTGTTTCTCCCCTGTATATTTTTTTCAGCTTCTTTCTCTTGTGCAACAGGAAGTCCCTTTACCGTGAGCTTAACTCATGCATCTTCCAGTTTTCCAGGATACTGTGGCCTCTTTTCTCCCTGTTGATACAGTAGGAACTTTAACATCCATATGAAGACATTTCTATATCTCTCTTCAACCTCTGTCTTCCTGCCACCATAGCTCTGGCATTGGATTTGCTTATTTGGCTTGCTTACCTATTTATAGTTTATGTAGTAGAGCAAAAGACTTGTCCTTTGGTTTTGTTTGTTTGTTTGTTTTTGATTGGTTTTTTGGGTTTTTTTTGTTCCTGTGCTTTGAGACAAGTTACGACCTGGGACTTTTTTGAAGGTTCCTCAGGCCACTGTGGGACTGATTTCCTTTTTCTTCTGTTCATAAGTAGATCATGTCAATACAATAGCACAGTTTTGTGCTGGGTCATTTGACTCAGTATGGGGTTTATTCCCTTGGACCGGGGACTGCGTTTATTCCCTTGGACTCAAGAAAGGTGCTCATGTCTTTTTTTAAGAAAAACAACCCTTGTGGTTCATTTTTTGTGGCAAGTTTCATTGACTCTCAGGCATAAAAGTGGCATTTAGGGGAGAAATATTAGTATGTGTTTAGAATAGGCTATTTCATTTGGAAGGGCCCTGTGTTGATCATCTAGTCCAGCTGCCTGACACTTCAGAACTGACCCAAAGCTAAAGTGTGTTACTAAAGGTATGTCCAAATACCTCTTAAACACTGACAGGTTTGGGGCATCAACCACCTCCCTAAGAAAACTCTTCCAGGGTTTGACCATGCTCTCAGTAAAGAATGCTTTTCCTAATGTCCAGTCTGAACCCTGCCCTGGCGGAGCTTTGAACCATTCCCACACATTCTATTGCTGGATTCCAGAGAGAAGAGATCATCTTCAACTTCCCCTCCTCAGGAAGCTGCAAAGAGCAATGAGATCACCCCTCAGCCTCCTTTTCTCCAAATGAGACAAGCCCAGAGCACTCAGCCACTCCTCACAGGACATGATTTCCAGCCCTCTCACCAGCTGTTGCCCTCCTATCAATGCATTCAAAGACCTCAACATCCATCTTAAATTGTGGACCTAGCCCTGCACACAGCACTCTGGGTGAGGCCACACCAGTGTTAAAAAGAAAGGAATAATCCCCTCTCTTGACAGGCTGGCGATGCTCTGTTTTATGCACCCCGGGATGGGATTTGCCCTCCTGGCTGCCAGGACACTTGGCTGACTCACACTGATCCTGCTGACTACCATCCCCAGATCCTTTTCTGCAGGACTGCTCTCCAGCCACTCCTCTCCCAGTTTATACTTGTTCCCAGCATTCCTCTGTCCTAGGTACAGAATCCAGCATATAGACTTGTTAAATTTCATCCCAATAATCACTGCCCAATGCTCCAATGTACTTGAGATCACTCTGCAAAACCTTTTGTCCCCCAAGAGTGTCAACAGCACCTGCCAGGTTGGTGTCATCAGCTAATGGTGTGTTCAAGTCCTGCATCCAGATTGCTGACATTGAACAGATCTGGCCCCCAGGAATGAGGTGTGAGGAACACCACTGGTGACCACTGACCATCCAGATGTAGCCCCATTACAACCCTTTGGACTTTGTCCTTCAGCCAGCACACCATGAATCCATTCATCCCACAGCTGGCCAACTTGTGTGGAAGGATGCTGTAAGGAACAGTATGAAATCCCTGACTTAAATCCAGAAAAACTCCATCCCCCACCTTCCCTTCATCCACTAGGTGGATGACCTTATAATAGAAGGATATGAAATTAGTTAAACAGGATTTTCCCTTTGTGAGCCCATGTTGACTGTGCCTGGGGATTGCATTGTTCTTTAAATGCCTTTTGACAGTACCCAGTGTGATCTTCTCTGCAACTTTTCCAGGAACTGAAGTTAGACTAACAGGTCTGTAGTTCCCTGGGCCTTCCCTCACATCCTTCTTGTAGGCTGGAATAACACTGGCTAGCTTCCAGTCAGTAGAGACCAACCCAGGGCTACTGAGGTTTTTGAACTACATACATTTTACAAATCAGGCTGGAATATTAATAAATAGTTGAATTTTTATAATGTACAAACTTTTATTATATTGCCATGTACAGAAGGACCCTTCAGAGATGGTTTTGCTCTCAAGTCTGAAATGCATGATATTATTTTAGCTCTTGCAGGCTCAAAATTACAAGTAATCGTTATTGCCTCATAATTTAAACACTGGATGACAACAGCATTTGTTCTGCAGCCAGGATAAGCAGGCCAGGGTCGTCATGCCTTTGTCCTGGAGTAATTTTTCTTGTAATTTTACCATGCATAGGTTGGGCAACTTGAGACTCTTTCCTGGCTTTGCCATGTTACGATTTCCAGGGTGCCTAGAGCACTTGTGCAAAAGGAAGAAGTCCCAACTTCATTTTTCTTCAGCTGAAGGACAGCTTCCTTGTTTGCTAGGGTTTTCCTGAGAGTCTGAATATTGAAAAAGTAAGGCAGACATAGGGAACATAGACAGGCTTACAAGAATGTCATCACCTGGGTCTGTTGGCAGTGCTAGATCTGGGGAGGGCACCCCAAACTGGCATGTACGTTAGAGGGGATTAACACAACGGTAAGTGAGGAGCTTGCACGGTGCTCTGCATTGTGCAGAACAAAGGGCCGCCTAAAAAATGAGCAACCAGATCCTCTTCCTCAAAAGAGAGCAAACAAAGGAATGTTTCTGTCTCACCTAAAAAAAACATCCATCAGATTGGGAACATCAGTTAATAATCACCAGTCCTTGCTGGGGGTGCTATCGTTGTTTTTCTTAAGTGGTGGAAAAAGGAATTAAATTAAATTACTGCATGTCTTTTGTAAACTGCCAGGACAAGAATGATTTTTAGCTATGCAGTTCATATATTACGTAACAAAAAGTAAAAATTTAATAGGAACTGACAATCCAGAGCATTTTAAAGGAGTGAGAAATTGCATTCCGCAAGCCATAAACTTTCCCCCCTCTCTCTCTGTGTTCAGTGCATTCAGACATTACCGACTTTGTTTCTTGACACTGTGATTAATGCTTTGTTTCTTTCTTTCTTTTTTTTTCAGCTTGCCTTAATTTTGTTGAGAAAAGCCTGTGTTGTTCCCTGAAAGTTTGTAATACAATCTTTTAAAAAAAGATATAACCTGTTTAACAAACTCAGCAGGAAATGTGAAGAAGTGCATCTCCTACTTTCCTGGAGGTGCATTCCTCCTGGCCAACAGCACAGGTGCAGCTCTTGTCTGTCAGAAGTGGCCGCCACATCAAATTAGGTTTTGCTAAGCACAGGCAGGTTGCCGTGGAAAGACAGGAAACCTCCGGATAGATTTTACGAACATGTGGCCCTATGTAACGCAATTTAGAAAGTTTGCAAAATTTTAGAAAGATTTTACAATAAAAGAATATTGTAATGGAAATTAAAAGGATTTAACTGAGGTGGCAAATGAGAGGCAAATGATTTCCCAGAGCAGTCGGTGTTCAGAAGTGATCCTTGCCAGTGAGCCATAAAGACAAAGAAGTTGAATCCTGACCAGTGTCTGAGCAGCAGGACAGTGTTTGGATATTGGTGTCCCTGCACTGGGAACACTTTCCCACCGAGCATGTCCTCTGCCCTCGTGTGCCACAGCTGGCTTCTGCTGTTTCCTGAGCACCTGGTAGATCTGGGCATCTGTCATTTTTTATGGGCACCAGGATAGCTCCCAGCCAGAGGACACTTAGAAGCAGGAGCTGACCCTCTGCAGGGAGCACAGCAACAGGACCAGGGACACGAGTTGGAAGGCAGGAAATTCCCTTTAGGTATTAGGAATAAATTGTTTACCAGGAGGATGGTCAAGCACTGGGAGTGGGCTGCCCAGAGGGGCATCTCCCTCCTTGGAGGTGCTCAAGACTTAACCAGTCATGGCCCTGAACAATCTGATTAGATGTGTTTTGGACTAGGTGACCCCTGGAGGTCCCTCCTAACCTGACTTTATTACCCTGTGATTTTGTTACCTCGCTGGAGCAGATAGAGGAGCACTGGGCTGCATTTGGCTTATTATCACTCTAAGTGGCACCCAGGTGCACTAATGGTCACAGATTATATGTTATGCCCAGAACATGGTTCCATGTGGTCCCTGCTACCCTGTTATTTAGCACACATGCTAAATCTTCTTTTCACAGATAGGTGCATTTCAGTTCATAACAGCAGTGCATTTAACTACTTTTTCAGCTGTTTACACATAGGGAAACTTTTCCATCGTCATCCTCTTTTTTTATTTATTTTTGTAGGATGCCTCTGGACATGCTGAAGAAAACCCCAAGAGGAGCATGTGACACAGAGACCTGTAACTCTGCCAGTGTAATGCCCTTCCTGAGACAGCAGAGCAGAGATGAGAAGAAGAGACGAGCTCCTGGAAAAGAGGGACTCATTTCCCAAGTGGATGCAGGAGCAAAGATGTTCAGTGTGTTCTTCAGCTAACAGGGGGTGGCAGCATCTGGAGGGAGTGGTTGAGGAGATGTGAGGTGACTGGCAAGGGCCCTGGAGGAGGCAGAAATAAGCTGCAGCACAGCATAAGTGAGGGGTGATCATTTACACCGTGCTCTTTACCTAGTCCTGCTTAGGTGTAGCCTGGCCCTCACCATGCATTTATCCCAGTTTCCAATTTGAAGGAAGGGGAGACAGGCGAAGGTGAGTTTCTGCCTTACACCTTCCCACCAGCATCTCTATTTGCAAGGAAGCTCCTCCACATGCCTTCCTCTGGTTTATCTCCCCAGTTCCCACAGGGGCTCCTTATATATTCGGGGAATGATTGTGCCATGAAGAGGGTGTCATGGTTTGCTGTCCCTGGCCCCACTATTTGTCAAGCACCAGTTGTCCCAGCTGGTGGCATAGAAAGATTTAATTTAACCGAGAACCTGAAAACCACAACCTGGAGCAAAGCAGCTTCTGCAGTGTAATTAATTTTAGAGCAAATGGACTGGGATCAAAAAAGGTCACGGTGACAAAGCGGAGTTAAAAGCTGTCTTAGATCAACATGCTCAAGCAATTCAGAAACAAAGGGAATAAGGAAATAATATGTGACAGATTCAAAAATCAATAAACCGGTTGTGGTTAGTGTGCATTTGATCCATCATCAATACTGCTCCTTTTGATCCTTCTGGTTTGATTTGGTTTCTGACGTGGTGTGTGTATTTGAAAGAGAAGTGGGTAAAACCCTCCAGTGAAAGGGGGGGTTGCCTCCAGGTGTAGAGGCTCTTGGATAAAGAGGACAGATTTAAAATTCAATTTAAATTTTCTGAGCTTAAGAAATCACAAATAAAAGTGGCAGTAATGAGATATGAGGAGAAAAAAAACCCCATCTTAAAACATAGGTGTCAATGTCAGTGTGTTTGTGCTGGGGGACATGATCAAGTTCCCCTCGTCTTCCCAACTACTGAGACCACTGCCTACTCAAAAATTGACTGGATCAAATGAACTTGGAAGTTTTTTAGTGTACCAAGAAACACTTCAGCTCATTTTTGTGTGCAATCTGTGTGCAGCACCATGTTTTTCCTATGTCTTCAGTGCAATGTTCTGCCAGCCTCCACGCTGACTCTTGAGGAAACAGTCCACTGTTGCGTGTAGTAAATTAAGCAGTATATTACCTAGGAGAAAATTCATTTGGACTGCTTATTTTTGCTGGGTCACAGTCCAGAGTAGCCAGCAAGACATTTTCCAAGGGCAGGACATAATGTGCTTTGCCTGTTATGTTAATGCTTTCATGGTCCCATACGGAAAGTATTTTTCTTCCATTACATTGCAGTAGTTCTACCTTGCCATTGCCCTTGCAAAGAAATAAAGCCTTTTCCACTGATAGTAGAGATCCAGGTATGCACTGTGGGGTTTTCTTCTGTTTTCCTCTTTGTTTTCCTGTTTGTTCAAGTGTCTTTTCTCAGCTGGTTGTTTATTTCAGTGGCTCCTTTATGTGCTCATTGCAGCTTTTAAATTCACTTTAGCTGCAAGCCGGGTGAAGAAGGACAGAATCACTTTCGAAAATTCATTATTAAAACTATGTAAAGTGTCTTTTTTTCATACCAGAAATGCATTGTCTTTTAGAAAAGGAGAAGTTCTTAAACAGTTTTGACTTAAGTTGCGGTTTGTAAGATGGGAAACTGAGCATGTTTCTGATTTTGGTGGTATTATATGGATTTAAATATTGCACTGTACTTTTTATTTTCAAAAAAGTTGTATAGTGGGAGACAACGGGATGATGCAGAAATCTTTTTACTTGGTGGTAGCTCTGGGAAAGTTCAGTTTCCTTTTCTTTTCCAGTGTTTGTTGTAGTTATTTTATGTGGATGGGAATCAGAAAATCTTTCAACAGCAAATTCATGTTTCAGAAGTCTCCGGGTCACAAAACGGTGGGTTTTGATTGTAAATTGCTTGACAAATGCCAGGAAAATAAAAACGCCAGCGGATGCCAAACATTGAGACTGGAGACACTAGTGTGTTTGGTTTTCTTTAATGACTGCTCTTTGTTTTTCTACTGGATGGTGCACTATTGACAAAAATTACTTTCAGTGATGTCTGAGGATTAAGGATTTATTTGGAAAAATGGCCCAGAGCATTTTGTTCATGTGGCATTCTGGGAACTGTTAACTTTTCTAAATACATACAGGAAAAACCTGATTTTGTAAGAGAGAGTTAGGACATGGCATGCAAAAGCTACAGGCTTGCTGCATCCATTAGAGAATTGGACACAAACATTAAAATTGAGCTGGAGGAAGTGTTTGTGCAATCGTTGAATATACTGTTAGTGTGAAGTTCTGTGCTCAAGTATGAAATGCAAACATAAAAATGCATGAAATTCTATTGCCAGCCAGAAATCCCACCCTATCCCCTCCAGTCCCATTAAATACAGGACATCTCTGGAAAGTGTGCAGTTTTATGGGAGGAATTTTCCTGCCCGTAAAGGAAATCTAGAGGCATGGGCTGTAGGCACCAGCTTGCAGATGCCTGTGTGCAGGCTGGTCAGTGACTGGAGCCGTGTGGAGCTGCAGTTCTGTGCCAGCCATTGTCCTCACCAGGCACCTTCCAGTGACACGTCACATGCCCTGAGCTGTGAAAATATTGATTTTGGGATCACATGCCTGAGCAAGTCTCAATTTTCCTCCCATCCCAAACAGGATCTAAGCTCAGGCTGGGATCCTCGTTGAGCAGGTGTATGCCCTGGAGGTTGCTCCAAGCCCTTTGCCTGCCTATTCTTTGCAGGAGGTTTTATCCACCTCTGCCACAACTGTTCTCCAACTCTGGCAGCACAAGCCCCAGTGCTGCACATTTCTGCAGGCTGAGGATGGCTTAAGCGAGACGAAAAGCACAAGTGCCTCTCTCCTGCCTGCCATGTCAATCCACCACTATGTCAATCCTCCACTTCTGTGGGAATGATGGCTGCAGGTTGCCAGCCTCAGGCGCAGGTCACTCCCCAGCTCTGTACAGGGTGACCAGAGAAATGGAAGACATGACGGGTTTTGAGGACTGAGATTAAAGCACAGAAATGAAAAACCACGGTTAAATCAAAGGGAAAGTGCAGTCCTCCCCTGTGTTCAACAGAAGTTAATTCTTGTGTTTTTCCAGCAAATCTCATGCCTGGAGAGCTGACTGTGCAGCCTCTGCTCACCCACTCCAGCAGCCCAATATTGTCCTGGGTTCTTCAAGGCCTTCCACCTAACTTGTACACATTGGCTGCCTGTTCTCATCCCAGTGGATCACAGCATGAGTGGCTCAGCAGATGGGCATCTTGGGTTTGAAACCCTCACCCCTGTGCCCCTCTCACATCTTCAGGAGTGGCTCCCACAGCGAGTGTCTTGTGCAAGCAGAAGCTGCCCAGTTGTCCAGAGAACCTCACAAGTGCCAATGTGTTTCTTGGCTTTTGGCAGGGAGCAGAGGCATCCTTGGATGCATGCCTGTCAGCTGACAGTCTCCTTGCCCAGATGCATTTCAGTGATTAACCTGCTGCCTCTGTCTGTCAGCTTAGGGGTTTCCATGCCACACAAGAAAAGACAGGAAGGTTAGATTTGCTTGAACTCTCTGGGACTGGTATTATGTCCCAAGGGTGGGCATCCTTCTGGATATTCAGATCAATACCTACCATGTGGTTGGAGCGATGCAGAGCACTGTAAATAAGGCAGGTAACAGCTTGTGTTGCAGGCTTGCTCTCCAAACAAGGCTTGGAGAAGTCAAGGGGCTCTGTTTTCCAAGGCAGGACTGTAAGAGGTCTCTCTCCTGTTTGTGCTGCCTCTGAACTCAACCTCTCTTCTGTGAGACATTTCTTAGCATGCTGGTGGTTTGTTGGCTTGTGGGAATGGCCCGTGCCAAGTTCTTCAGGCGTGGAATAGGTCGTTCCCTTCTCATTTGTAAAGTGTTGTGGTTAATTTCTAATCAGAAGTGCCTTTGAACTTCTGAACTTTGAACTCAGTGAAAGAAGCCTTCCCTTAAGTACATCAAAGTTTGTCACTGTGCTTAGGAGAATGATTTATGCCACAAACTCATCATGCCAAGAAATTATAGGAGGTCCTTTATGTGGCACAAGCATAATTGAATATATTAATGTGCACAAGTAAATAAAATAAAGCCATTAGTCTAGGATGCACACACCCCTGGGAGCAGAATTTTCTCTGCAGGTTTTCAAACAGGATGAAATACCAACCACTGACCTTTCACAGAGAAAATCTCTCCTGTGTTAGAACACAGCAAACAAGAACATTAATATACATATTTATTAATTTATATTGAAAGGATGTGATACAAATAATTTTATATATCCCTGCCTTATACTATGTCTCAGAAGAGATCAGGCTCTTATGAAAACTATTATTTCCTAGATATTGGAGAAAAATTATTTGGCAACAACCCCACCAACCACAGTTTCATGTTTTCTTAATGACATTAATCACATACACATCTCCATAAGTAAGCATTGCCATCACAAAGGGATGAAACCAATTCATAAAATAACAAGAGAGGAATAATGGTTTAGGATAAGTAGAGAAGACTGAAACAACCCAGCACGCATACCATCCCCTTCCTTATAGCACATGAAAATGTTCTTTTCCCTTTCCTCACAGAAATCTATCATAGGACACTACAAACGGTGTCTGCGACAAGGCCTCTCTTTATCCACAGAATTTCTTCTGCAATTGATATTCTTAAATACTACTGCACACTGCCCGTGTATCCCTAGGATAATTCATTACTAGAAGTGGGATGGGCATGTAATAATTACAGCTGTTCATTAGCCTTATCAGGAATTATCTAGATTTACTTACAAAACAGAGAGGTATTTCCTTGGTAATTCCTTTGTAGCTTTGCTTTTTGGGCCAGGACAGTAATTTCATTAGGATTTTGCTTTTCATCCTTTTTTTCCCTTTTACACTGTCTGGGTTTAGAACTTGCTTTGGTGTGTAACCCATGACAGAAGAGTTCCCAAATGAGCTGGCTGTGAATCTCAGGTCACTATTGTTCCTCAGCTCCACTCAAACAGCAGTTTACAACAAAGTATAACATTCTGTGTTGGAATGTTTGTGCAACAGCTGAGCTTTTTTGTAATAGGGAAGTAAAGCACTTGAGTCATGTCCATTTGTTTTTGATAGGGCTGCAGTAGTATTGAACTGAGAGGTGTTTCTGAGGTTTTTTCCCTGATGACTTCTAGTATTCAATGTCGATTTCACTTTTTTTTTCTTGTATGGCAGCAGTCACACCTGGTGAGATAAGCCATCTTAAGCCATTCCTGATCCTCAGATGAGCACTGAGCATACTGTTTAGCATTTCTGTGAGCATGCTCTGTACTGTTGCAACACAATACTTTTCACTTTAGTGTTCCATCACCTTCAGTGACTTGGCTCTATTGTCCCAAAATATTTGCAAGCTTGGGAATACCCAGAGTTATGATGGTAGCCCTGTATAATCACCCTCTCATGTGATTAATTTTGGAGTAATTTGTACTCATTAATAGAGCTTGCCAGATTTTCTGTTAGAAGGATGAAATGGTCAGGTCATGTCAATGAGCTCTATTCCTATTCTGCCATGTATGTCCCTTCAGAACAGCCAGGCACTGGTTCACACAATTACTTCTACACTGTGCATCCAGAGACCTGCAGTCTTATTTAAATTATGTCTGCTTATGACCAGCTCCCTAAATGACTCACATAAAAACTAACTTCCAGTAGTACTTTCTTCACAGGGGGAAGTGGAGGGGCGGGTACCGACCTCTTCTCTCTCATGACCAGAGACAGGACCCAAGGGAACGGCATGAAGCAGAGTCAGAGGAGGTTTAGGTTGGATATCAGGAAATGTTCTTCACCCAGTGGGTGGCTGGGCACTGGAACGGCTCCTCAGGGAAGTGGGCTCAGCACCAGCCTGACAGAGTTCAAGAAGTATTTGGACAATGCTCTCAGACACATGGTGTGTTTCTTGGGGATGGTGCTGTGCAGGACCAGGAGTTGGACTTGATGATCCTGATGGGTCCCTTCCAACTCAGAATAGTCTATGATCCTACAATTCTATGATTATGAACTCATCCTGGTGGCTTTTATTATTATTATTATTATTGTTATTATGGAAGTAGTGAAAGATCAACACCAGAAGAGGTAAGTCAGTGAGGGATTTACTTTCTTAATATTGGAGTATTTTATTGAAGGCGTGAAGCAGTTGTGAAGACTGTTTCTCCAGCTCCTAAACCACTTTCTGATGCCCATGTCAGAAAGGATCTCTGAATGGTGATAGTAAGGGTTGACCTTGCCTTATGTATTAGTATGCTCATGTATTTGTTTTAGGCTCTTGTTGCTTATTAAATTAAGACAATACTACCACATTAGCTATCCCTGCCTGCTGGGAGCAAGGGTGAGGCTGAGATGCCTTTGTGCCTGGGAAGCAATTTTCAGACCAGAGACTCCAGAGAAATGCAAAATTTTGTATGCACCTTTGTTTGCTGAGACCAGAGAGGGCACACTGTGTAACCTCACCATTTGGCTGAACCATGGCTAGAAACGTGACACTGGCTTTGCACCTGAGCATGCAGAGACACCTTAACTGAAGAGTTTTTGTGTGATGACTGTTTAATATATGCTTAAGGGGCAGGGTTATGTCTTTGAGCTGAAAGAAACTCCTTCTGAGTGCATAAATTACAGAAGACCTGTGTTTGAAGATTGTATCATATCCAATGGAGGTGATACAATCTCCACAGCATTTGCATCTTTGAAATGAGTAATTATTTTGAATACTGATCCATGCTTGTTCATTTTCATGTGAACAGTTATGAGGAAAGCTTAGCATGAAGGATTTACTTCAAGCTTTCAAACTCTTCCTCAAGATCCACTGGTCTGTGAAGTTTAAACATCACTGACTAAGGCCACGTGAAGTGGTAACAGGGATTGATGACACTTGAATAAAGAGAGTTATTGATCTGTGTGACAGCTGCCATCGGTAACAATGTGGTCTAACCACAGTGACACCTCTCTTCCTCTCCCTTCCCTTGCCAGCCAAGACTTCTTCAATGCCTCTGCAAATGAGCCTTCATTCTGCCCTGTATTGCAACATTGATGGTAGCCCCACAAACAGAGTAATCAGAGCTTCCCACAAGTTCATTTACATTTGAAGTGAATATGATGCAATATGACAAGCGGTGTTTGGCAATAAGCACGTTATAGATAACCCTGTTCCATGCTGCCACTGTAGAGCATTTCCTGGCAAACGAAAGAGGTGGGATTCTGTTTAGCTTGGATGGCCAAAGCACAGATGTCCACATCTGGGCCAGTCATCAGAGCTCCATGCACCATAGTCAAAGGAGTCTGAAGAGCTACTCAGCTGATAAATATAGGATGAAATGGGAGAACTGTGTCCCTGAGTGCCTAATTCATTTTATTGACTGTAAAAGGAAGCAAAATGGGCAGATTCTTATGGAGTCATCCATAAGACATAACAAATGTCATGGGATGAGATTTTTTGCTGTCAAATCCCACATTTACAAATGGAGATATTTACAATCTGAAAAGGTCTTGTCATTCACAAATACAGGCTGGCAGGAGCTTTTGTGTTGCTGGAGATGAATTTTGCACCCTCTACTGGAAAATATGTTTGGTGCATATAAAACATGGAAAAGGGACATAGATACAGTAAAGTCCTCTCCTCATTGTCCTAGAGCAGAGTTGTTATATGCTGACTAATCCTTAATTTCTCATCACTTATGAGTACTGGCACATGTGACTCTTGATTTGTGAATTTACCTGCTGCCAAAGTTAATAATCAGACTGTGGCCTGTTGTGAAATATGATTTTCAAGTGAATACACTGAAGCTCAAAGAATATAAAGATTTTTATTATTTTTAAAATTTCCATTGGTATGTATTCACCTGGAAAATCCAGAGCACAAAACAGCATGGAAAGCCTGAATATAAGCTCAACGACGTAGTTGTAGTTGTAGTTTTGTAGTGACATTGCTCGATTAGTGTTAAGATCTATGCAGGTCTGAGTTCACAATCAGATCTTCTACCCAGTCACAGGAAAGCAAACAGCAATTATTATTTCACTTGTAAGAAGAAAAAGCTCTTTTCAGGGTTACATCACACGCCTTATCTCCCTGAACAAGCAAATGTGGCAGGCGGATAATGCAAGTGAAAGAAACGGTTGGACCTGTAGTGTCTGACCTTGGAAGAATAGTCATTTCGGCTATCAAAAAAGAGAGAGCTGATAGTTTACCCTCTAAATGAGAGGTTCATTGTCTGAAACTTGAAATGTATGAAAAGGGGCATGAAAGAAGCGTGGACAGCTTTCCAGATGGGATGTGGACATTCCTGTCTCTGAGTTGTCTCATCCAATTCAGCTGAATGACACTTCTTCCAATCTTCTGATTTAAGCAGGATACAGTAAAATGGAGCAGGTAGTTACCAGAGTCTGATATAATGAGTCTGTGCACTCTCAGCAGAAGTGTTTGCAGGGAATCTGCTTTCCACTGAAATGACATGGTCACATGCTGGAGGTGTGTGATCACTCAGAATCTCACTGGATCCTGGCTGGGTATCAGTAAGTGAATAGCAAATAAAACACATCATCAGATTACTGTGTTAAATTTGCAAATTTACTGTGTTAAATTTGCAAAGGTCACAAACTACTCTTTGCACTGCTGACAGACCCTGGTTATAACATCTTTGGCAGTCTTAGCCAAAGGTGTGAAAAGGATCAGTAAAATAATCAGTTCCCTCCAGGCATTCTGAGAAAGAAAAGGCACTTTGCCAGGAATAAGAAATGAGATCTGTTTTGTGAAATGAGCTGTTCTTCAGGCCAGTTCTTCTCTCCAGCTTGGATAAGACAGGATCAAGTCAGACATGGTACTGACAGCTAGCCTTGCTTTGCTGAGCTGTCAAGTATTACCTTTGCTAACTGTCCTTGAAAGGGGAGAAGCAATGGGGCAGCACATAGATATGAAAAGATGTAGACCCACTTCTCCTGGGGAAAAGGACTAACACTGGAACATATATAAACATTTAGTGTTCAATCCTTTTGCCATTCCACAAAGAGCAGGCTGGGTCTCAGCTGCTCTTACCCACAACTACACAAAAATGACTATTGATATGCTCAAAGTTTTTTGCATCATTAAAAATCTGGGGTTCTATATGCAGCTCCTGCTCAGTACTGGGTAGTACAGCAACCACCAGCATTCCATGTGTGATAGATTGAGTCCAGTACAGAGCTCCAGTAGCCCCCACTATCCCCAGAAACATCATTTGTTCCCCTGAAATGGAGATCTTGCAGATCTGGCCGTGCTGCAGACCCAGGGAGCCTTGACTGCTCCCCACTCCCAGCTATGCCTGTGCGAATTAGTGGTGGGTCCTGTCTCCTGCCAACTTGAAAGGCAGCATGACTTCCTGCACTCCAGCTGGTCTCGGAACTGAACACATTTTGCTACGGGGATCTCACAGCAGCAGGGCCCGTAGGCTTTCTAAGGATGGGAAAAATCTGTTCTTTGGGGACTGAATTTCCTGTGAGTTCCCAAACCCTGCGCAGTGACAGGGGAATAGCTCTGTGGACACTTCGATACTCCGTGCAAGCAACATGAAAGCATGAGGATGCACAGGTGCAACAGGAGTGGGCAGTGAAAAAAGTGAGAAAGGAGAAGAGAGAAACAAACCTGGTGGAAAGAAATCTGTCTCCTGTGGACCCAGGAGACATGGAAATGTCTGGCACTTCAAAATATGCTGCCTGTGGGCAGGGAAAGCAAGCGTGAGAGTTAGTAGGAAGCCCTGAGGAAAAGCCTCTCAGCTCTTAGGAGTGTTCTGGCATGGAGGTAGGAAGGCACAGCAAAATAAGAGATAGGGTCATTTTATAAGAAAGACTTACTCTTCAATAACATGTATATGGATAGGGAGGAATTCATAAGGATTTGTATTACAAATATGGGTCTCACCTATGAACCACAAGCCTGAGCTTTTTACTACTTTACATTAGTAAATTACATTACATTTACTAATTTTGAATGGAATCTGTCTGTCTTAACATAGTTGTCTCAAAGTTTAGGATTTAGCCTAAGCCCTAAGCCACTCACTCTAAACTCCATGCCTGGTAGATGGACACTTCTAGTGGCTGATCCAGTTCATTGACCTCATATACGTTTCTCTGGGGATCCCTGTCTCTTTTTCACTTATTGCAGAAGAGCTTTGAGATTATTACCTTAGACATCCTCTCTAGACTGCTAAAATTAGTGATGTGAGCCCCACCTTCTAGATGTTGCTCAACGCAAGAGGTAGTGCCATTGAAATGACTGACTGGCTGTGCACCTCTGGAAAAGCAACTTTCTAGACCAGTGATGAACTGCACATAGCACCCACAATTTGGCAACTGTCTGAGTCATCTCCTGTCTGGGAACAGCCCCAGTGGTCACACTTGGGAAGGATTTTTCTCTTCTTAGATGATGCCTATGTTTAGGCATAGATGCTGAAGTTTTTAGATTATGTTTTATCCATGGATGGTTGAACCTGATTGTTGACAAATAAGGTATAGACACAAAAAAAATTTCTGCTTTCATCATACTGAGTGGGTTGGCTTTCATGCCTGTGGTAGGATATGGCCTCAAATTGTGGTGAAATTGAGTTATCATACTGTGGACAGCTAGAACACAGTGAAAAGGTCACATCAGGAAAGAGGAAGGCATACAACTTTGTTCATTGTCTTCTCAGGTATTTATGTACTATGTGTGCCCTGACAGCCAGAGTGCAAGGCTTTTGAAGCATCCTTCTTTACCCCAGAGGCAGCAGGTGGGATGAGTGGATAACGTTGTCATCCTTGGTGCAGGAATCCATCCGATCTGCCTTTCAGGGCTAGGGAGCAGCAGTGATATGTTTCCTGCATGTCTGATCTTTAGGGAAAAGGTTGTGTCTTACCAGTACCTTGGGAAATGCAACATTCACATTTACTGTGTTATTTATGATAGGGTGAAATTTCACACGGTGTTGCAAGTCACCTGGAATGTGTTTGCCTTAGCATGCCCTCTTACTGCCCTCACCTGAATTACAGGCATCTCTTCAGGTATCTATTCAGGCAGATCTTGTTCACTGAATCATTTACTACCCCTGGGAGGGAGAGCTGCTGGGATGCTGCTGCTCTGGTCTGCGGCACTGGCTGTTCTGATACTCGGCAGGTGGCGGGGGAGGTGAGTGAGTGAGAATTTTACTACTCAGCACTTGCAGAACTGGCAGCTAAATAACTTGTCCTTCTAAGGTGCCCACTGGGAGTAGCTCTGGGTCTGTTCTTGTTACAAGATTGCAACATTTTAGAGTGTGGAATGGGAGGAGTTGGTGGCAATTTTTGGAAGCAAATGTATTCTGTCTAAAGTGATATGTGTGGAAATGTCTGTTCTGTTCTGTTCTTTGGCATTTGCGGGGGTAGTAGGGAAGTTCCAGTGTGAATGGTTGCGTCCTAAAAATAATGATTTTCCCAGGCAAGGTCCACTGCAAATTTGTCATGCGAGTAGACCTCAGCATATGTTGGTCAAACCATGATGATGCTCCTCAGCTGAGTTATCTGATGGGCTTTTACATGTATTCTTTTGTACTTCATGGCATCTCTATGGGGGAGGGAGAGGTTTTTCACCTGCTTAACTTCCTACCTGAAATCCTTTGCCACACTTTAATCTTCTGCCATTGCTTCTGTTTTCTTGCATTATATATTTTTTCCTTTTCACAGGCTGAATTAAAAAATGGATCACTTCTTCCCCCTTTATTGACTCATTCAACTTTACCCCACCTGCTTACTCTTTATTTTTTTCTCTTTTAGATGCCTCAGCTGTCTCTGTGTTCTGTTGGAGAGTTTCAGATGTTATGGGGCAAATTAAATGGTCCCTCTAATAATGCACCTTATATTTCAAGGAACAGTGTTTTCTTCTTTGAGGATTCACATGTCTCAACTGCCCCACAATTGTAAATTACTGCAGGAGATTTTTGGATGTGGAGATCCATTCCTGCTTTGATGACAGGGAGGGACACAGGAGCAAATGTGCTGGCAACAGCATAAAATGGCCATCTGCTTCCCTGTCACGATGTCCCATAAAGCTGTCCTTCCTAAGGCAAATTCCATTCCCAGTGACAATCAGTAGTGCATTTTTTCCTGGGCAGGAGCTACACCTTCACTCTTGCAGGTTAGAGACCTGTGTATGTGGGAGATGTCCCGCCACTTTCCCCCGCCTTTCTAAAAAAAAATGAACCAACATGGTATTCATTTGTTACACAAGCTCATTTTTCCCTGTAGATTTGCCCAATCTGCTTGATGGTACACTGCAAACTCCTCTGGTATTATTTGGAATTGCGGAATGAGTCTACTTGACTTTCCAAGCATCAGTTCTCCAGATATTATTAAATTTTCAGCCTTTCAGGAGAACTAAATGTGAATCACAGTAAGTGACCTGGTTGGTGGTGCTTTTGAGTACATGAAAGCATTTGTTTTCCTCACACCATTTAATTTCATTTTTCACATCTGAGCCTTGCCATGGCAACTCTACAAGCTTTATAGGTTGGGGCTGACCTTGGAAATAGTGAGGTGTGTGGCAGTGCTCTTGTTTACAGCAGGCATTGAGCAGAATATTGCAGGACAGGCTGCATGGTTACATAACAGAGAGGTGAGCAGTCGTAAGAAACACTAAAACTGTACTTAGGATCAGCCTGAAGCTAAAAAAAAGGTGCTGTCTATTGGCAAAGCTGATCAGTGGAGCCTGTTGTCCTCAGAAACACATGCCAGTTTATGTTTTGGTCAAATGAATTCATTGCCACCAAAATAGATACTGTAAGTGAAATAAATTACATAGAGTGGACAATGATGGTGGGGATGATAAAGAGCCTGGTGAAGACCCAGTCAGTGTAGGCAAATGCACCTGGAGACTTCAGCCTCTAAAAACTGACCCCAGATAGCTGGGAGGCACCTGGATTCATATTATACCTGGAGGGGGCTTAAACATTTAAGGACCCCTACTGCTACTTCTTTATATCTTGATATCAGGGCAGGATGATAAAGATACATCTTTATATCAGGGCAGGATGCAGCTTAGCCAGCTTTAGCTGAAAGATTTGTCTCAAATTTGTTGTGCAGATTCTGATAGTTTGGAGAGAGAGAAGAGGCAGTCCCAAAGGACAATTTCTTCTCTGGTTAGGGCAATTAAAGTAGATTGAAAAAACAGCTAAGGAGCAATTCAAGTACATAAGTATATAAGGCTAGTGCCATTTTAATCGTCCTAATGCACCTTCCAGTGCCTTGACTGGGGCATGTATGTCTTCTCTACCATATTTTCCAGGTCTGCAGAAAGTTTCAGGTATTTTAAGGACTTTTAAGATGTCCTGTGTTTAACTACCTCAATTCTTCCCTTCTGTCTAAGTTGTATGAACCTTTCCTTCAGGCCCTCATTCATTCAGTTTAATTCAGGAGTGTAACTTCCTGTGCTCCTTCTGCAGAAAGGTCTGGAGAGATGTACTCCATTTACCTAAAATTTGATCCCCTCCCATCCAGAGATGCCTATACAGTGCTGAAGCTGTGCAAAAATGCTGGTTGACAATGATTATCACTCAGATTACTGGTATGCTTAGGGATTATCCTATTTCCCACAGCCTGCTCAAATAACAAACAGGTATCCTTTAAATGTCTCTTTTTTTTTTTTTTCCTTAACCAAGCAGGCAAAATTACCAATTTCTTAGCATGCCACTCCAGCTTGTGATTCTCTTTATCCATGAATTCAATGGAAGTCCAACACCTCAATTAAAGGTCTCAGTTTCATGGCACATCTGAGCATCTCAGCTGAAGGAGCAATCCACCTTTTGATATAAGACACAGTCTGCTCAAGCTCTCCTGCACCACAAAATTCCTTACCTGGGATCACATGAAACTGCAGCAATACTGCAGCTATGCCTGAGAGGTCAAATGCCTCAGCCCTTCAGGAAAGAGCCACTTGCCCCTCTGCACATGGGATTGGGAGCAAGGATGGCCAGATCCCAATTTCTGCTTAGGACAAACCAGCTCACTTTTGTGTGCAATAAAGAACTACAAAAGCATGCATATGTGACACTCATTTTTAGATAGAATTTTATCATGAAAACCTCTGTTTGCTGATATAAATCTCTGCCTTTACTGATACATTATTTCATTTAAGATGTCTTACAACAAGAAATAACCCTGAAAGTATTTATTTTTCTCCTTCATTGAGCTCAAACACCTCTCCAGATAAGGAATACATCTGAGAATTGATTTCATGTTAAGACTTGATTGACATTCAGGACAATACAATAATTCACTGAATGGCCTTTAGAGGGAAGCAGATCCAAAGAATCCATGGAGAGATCAAGAGCAAGCTTTTTGCAAAAGCAGACTGCTAGATCTTGTTAAGCAAAACCTGAAGCTGAGACACTTTGCTCATTCTCTATGTCTCTGTGTAGTACTGGCTGAAATTTGAAAACCCCTAACATTATTCCAGTCTGAAACCTCTCATTCAGTGAAGGACACCAGGGCTATTTTGTCTTAATCTGCTCATGTCAGGAGACATTGCTGCTTTGTTTCCTGGGGAGTCTTCCTTTAGCCTTCAAAAGCTACCTTGAAAGTAGGAGTTGGGCATGAAGGAGAACACGGGAGCATCTGGGACACTATGAAATGGTAGTCAGCAAGTCTGGAAACAGCTACCTTCCTGTCTGATCTTATAAGCTATGAGTTGTAGTAAATATGTGGCCTGATGCCTCCTGACTTCTGTCTGCTGTCTTGTGAGGGATCAGGCAAAAATGTTGTCTGAGAAATACCTACATACGGGCACAGAGCCAAAATCTCAGAGAGTGATTTCTAAATACTACATATTTGAAGGGCTGTGGTATGTGTGACCTTGTAATTCCACCTGTTTGAAGCATTTTTTTACACTAAAAAGTGTTTTAAAGGCAGAAAATTATTTTAAAGATCTTTGCAGATCAGAAATGACAGCAAATTCTCTATGGGTAAAGTTCTCTGCCCTTGCCATGTTCTCTTTATATCTTGGGGGCATGCTGATGGGGCAGGAATTACTCAGTGGGCAAATTGCCAAGGCAGCTTGCCTGTGTGCTGCACTTCTGGCTGTTGTTTTATGAGGACAAGGCAGATGTGCTATATATAGCCCGGAATGAGATAATGAGTCTGAAGCAGCCTGAAAGATGTTAATGCGATTTTAAGTACATGCATACTTCTGTACACAGGAGGTCCAAGCAACGAGCTCAGGCATTGGACCTTGGTTGCCAGCTGTAAAACTTCATGGCTCAGTTTGCTACCTCAGTTTGCTCTCCCCAGCATATATCTGCTCTGGAGTGTGCCCTGAGCAATCCCAATCACCAGCCTGCCCTGCTCTGTTTTGTGCCATGGATGGAGCCTTCATAGATTCGTGGAGGATTTTTAAATGGCAGAAGCCTAGAGAAAGACAAACAGGGCCAAACTATTAAAAATACCCCCCAAAGAGTAAGCATCAATAATTGGACTTTCTTTTAACAGGTAGGGAAATTAACTACTTGTAAGTACCTTTAAAACAATGAAGAGACATGTAACAGTACAGATTAGCTATATCAAATCAATCTAATTTCTTTCCTAAAAGGTTAGAAGGACAGTTAGGTAGAAAGGTGTACCTCAATGTTGTATAACTTGAGTTTTCACACTCAATACAAACAATATGAGGTTTGCTGAAAACATCCTAAGGCAGGATGCCAAATACTCACTGAATCATCAATACCTTCCTGGCCATGATGCCCTCAGAGGGGTCTGCAGGGATCTGTGCTGAACCTGCTGCTTTTCATCCTTCGTTAGCACAGCAAGCAAATAGGAACCCTGTTATTGCTGGCAGAGCTACAGCACATGCTATTGAAACAATGTGCATGTAAATTAAGCTATTCTCAATTCTATCACATTATTTTTAAGATGATTTTTAGACACGCACCCAGCTCCCTGGCAGCCCCTGCATGCCCCTTCTGAGAGCAGGTGCTGCCCCAGACATGATGGGTCACAGTGCTCTAAAGAAGGCTCCTCTGGAGTTCCCAGGCATATAAAAGGAGGTGCATCCCCATTTTAAATGAGATATTACACTCCAAACTTACATAAGCAGATTAATTGTATTAGGTTTGGTGCATACCTTTTCACTGATATTGCTGAGGGAAGCTCTAAGCAGATTAATGAGTTCTGGGTGTAAGTTTAAACTTTAATCACATATATTATTAGCATCCAAGGGTTGTGCAAGACAGCATTTCAAATGAAACACGGAAAGAAACTTTCATAGTGTTTTACATGTTGTGGAAACCTTACTAGGTCTGTATACTCTTACATGTCTTAGTCATAATTGGACAGAATATCTTAATAATATGATTTTAGGCTTTTACCAGTGAACTTTTGAATCTCTAGAAATAGGAATAAATCCATAGGAAAAAACCCCACAGATAAACAACAGGGTTCTTAGGCATTTCAAGGACAAAAAGGATTATCCACTGTAAAACCTCTCCTCTTTCCAGATAAAGTCCAGTTGATCATGCCAGCATAAACAGCAAGGAGAACAGGAGAAAGAAGAAACACCTGTGCCTGAGTAAAGTGACACTTCATCTCCTTTTTCTCTGTAGGTGAGAAAAGTTTTATTTTCTATGTGGACAGTAATTTGTGGATCCCCAAATCAAATTTTTAGGACTGTTTACTCTAGAGGACCACATCAAACTTATTAATCCTGCCAGCAGGCCAATTCTTGATGTATTTCCATAAAGTTCTTCCCCTAACAGTTGTTTCTTGGACCCTAGCTTCTGCTGTAACTGGCTTCTGTAAGAGCTTCTGTCATATACATGTAATGGATGATGATAAAAGTTGAAGATTGGACTTGATGACTGTGGAGTACTTTTCCAACCCCAATAATTCTATGATTCTATAAATTAATTATTAGTAGAAAAGCAACATACAAACTCAAAGAAATAATCTGTTCCTTCCTAGGTATAACACAGAAGTTTGGATAAGTGGCCAACTCATCTCATTCCTAGTCAGGAATTAGGACCAGACTCGTGTCTACATCGAAACATGCTTTCCAAAAGAGAAAAGAACAGTGTGAGATGCATGAACTGTACCAAAGGGGAAACTCCAAATTGGTTTATGGTATAGAGGTCTTGAAATATGCAATTAAGAGCACATTATTGATGAGGATGACTATCTTTATTATTTCCTCAGCTGAATCAACTGACAACCTCCTGAATTATTTTAGAATGGACAGCATGAGGAATCTCTTCCATTGAGACTTTTTGCCTTTGTGATGGTTACTGAGAATCTGTATGATCAAGACAGTTTTTATACAGTTACAAAAATGTTCCCTACACATATTCTTCTCAACCTTGGATTTGTTGTTTGAATAGAAAAAAGTGTAAAGACATCTTTCTCCTAGAAAATCTCCATTGTCTAATGTCCTCTCCTCAAGAAACTCACAGTAAATAATTTCTTCTTTAGGTCTGTCTAAACCTGCCCTCCTTCAGCTTAAAGCCATTCCTCTTCTTACTATCACTGCATGCTCTTGTGAAAAGTACCTCTCCAGCTTTCCTGAAGGCCTCCTTTAGGTACTGGAAAGCTCCTGTAAGGCCTCCCTGGACCCTTTCCTTCTCCAGGCTGAAGAACTCCAAAGTGTTTCATCCAGGTTTCATAGGAGAGGTGCTTCAGCCTTCTGATCAACTTGGTGGCCCTCCTCTGGACTCATTCCATGAGGTCCACAGGTCCCATGGGCACTGGAGAGAAGTGAGTTCACCAAGTCCCAGCTGCTGCCGTCAGATGTGGTTTCCTATTCTGTGGTCCAGCTGTGACAAAGAGTTCTGGCTTCTGCTTCATCTCTGAGTGCAGTCTGACTGGACATTTTCATCTTTTTCTTCAAGATGACAAAGGGCTATAAAGTATTTCAGGTAGAGAGGCGGGGTGCTGTACCTTCTTGATTTTGACAGAAATTATTCCAAGCCAAGAAATGCAACAGTGACAGGTGGAGTAACTCCCAGTGCCCTGGAGGAACAGACTTACCAAGAGCCTGCAAACCCCACCAATCCAAAAGAATTTTTTTCTTTTGTTTTTTGTGAAGCAGAAAAACAAAAGAAGGGGGATCAAGGGTGAAGCAGGGTGATCAAACAAGCTTGGTTGTCTTCTTCTACCTCCTTCCTCCTCCTCCATTTTGCCATAAACCTACCCACTTCTTTTGAAGCTTGCTCCCTAGATTATAAATACTCTGGGACAGAGCTGCATTGTGCTTTGTGTTTGCACAGTGCCAATTACAGGACATACTCCTAGAAGCCAATAATAGGCAATCAGCTTTTGTTCAGGTTTCAGTGGTTCCTGATAAGTGCAAATAGAGCACAATGCCTCTGGTTGGTTCCTTTTCGGAGCACTGCATCAGAGAGACGTATTGCCCCAAATATGTGAACATAGATGACAGTTGAGCAGTGAAAATATCTAAGGAAGCAGAATCAGATTCACAAATGTCCTAAGCACCCTACAGAGCTGTATTTTCCTTCCAGTCCTTGTCAGCTCTAAAATCTCTGTGGTTATGGTAAGAATGAAAGTGGCACAGATTTTCCAATGCAAATACAGTTTTATCCTTCCAGAGAAAGAATGTAACTTTATTGCTGGAATTAAAACCTAGATATGGAATTCAATAGTATATGAACTACTGTAAAAAAGAAGCCAAACTTAAATACTACTATTGGTCACATTGCCAGATCTCAGTGCAGACATCTGAAGCCCATGAGAATTGAATCCTCTATGCAACAAGGCCAGTTAATCTACTTACTTATCTGACATTAAGCACCCAAAGTGTAGGATTTTAGGCTGAAATAGCAGCTATTGGGAAACAAACACTAAGTAGATAAGAAAAGCTTTCTCACAACATTTTTAACTTCCTCAATCCAACTAAAAGCAGTGCTTCTTCTCTCCCACAAGCTGCTGCCCAGTTGCACTGCTTGTTTTTCACATGCCCTGCTTCTTGCCTTCCATTACTTTTGTCCTTTGCCAGACTAACAGGCATTCAGAGGAGTGGTGTAAGGACACAGGTAAAAGAAGTAGCTTTTAAAAAATATTTCATATTACAATAATGATTAATATATGAGCTAATCACAAGGATAAGTGGACCAATAAGAACATCACTGTTACTATTTTGTCTGTGTTTTAGGAAAAGAAAAATTTAAAAGAGTTCAGACTTTTTGTGTATTTCAGACTAGTAAGGTAGATTACTTAAGGCAGCATGTTTGAGATAAAGCACTCGTGTTACCTTATCCCAGCTGATGTTGCCATATGCTGCACATCCCCCAAATTTTTTTCATGTACCAGTAAAATGCCATTTCCATAAATTTTTTCTGACATTTTCTTTTTAAAGTATTTGACAATCTGTTTCTCAAAGAAGGAAGTTCTGTTGGCCTCATGAAATCTGAATCTGATGTAATTCCATCAAAATCTGTGGAGTTTCCCTGGCATCGAAACTACAGTAATTTAGGAATTACTCAGGCTTTGCATTTCTTGGATTTTGCCAGTAGGAACTTGGAACTAGCAACTCAAAAATTACTTTTAATTGCATCCGGAGATCCCCATTTACTTTCAGAGATACAATCTTCATCGTCACACACTCTGGATCAGCACACTTGCATTCATGTTTAGAAGCTTAATTATGCATCAATTACATGGGGGAATTTTAAATGGGGTTTTCTGTTCCTTTTTTTCTGTGGATTTGACTAAAACATTTTGTTTATTTTGGTGTCACTTTCATAGCTGGCATGACTGATTTATCTGATGACTAATTTATTTGACTCCAGCCAGACATATACTGCCAACATCTCAACAAAGGGCTCCTTTGGAAAGGGTTTTGAGAGTTTCAGTTCACTCTAACTATTAAGCACTTTATGAAAATGTCCATTGATTCCTAAGAGCTGTCTGCTAATGACATAGCCTTCAAAACTGAGCTTAACCAGCCCTTCCTCTTGATTAGCCTTTTTGCCCACTGTAATTACTTTTCCACCAGTCTGGGATTTGTGGAGGACCTTTCAAGAAGTGAAGCATCTTTAACAAGGGAAACAAGGGACAACAATTTGTGCGCACACTTGAGCACACAGAGTAAGTTTTATGTAAAAAAAAAAAAGCTTGCTCAAACAAATACATGGCAGGCTGTTTTTGAAATAGCTGGCACTACCTCTTGCATGAGTGAGATGCCAGCTCTCAGCAAGTGCCTATCAGAGACTTGTTTTCCATACTCACACTCATCACCACACGATAGCTAAAAGAAGAGCATGGGTTTCAGTGGGGCACCTGGGCTGTGTGGAAAGAGGGGTGACAAGGCTTTTCACATCAGGGACAGCCTGAGTCCTGGTGAGATAAAGGTCTATTCAGTGAAGACTGAATGATGTGGGGTGTAGAGGGGCTCCTTGATCTAAGGTGACAATTTAAAAGCTGGAGTCCTTTGCCCCTGCAGCAGCTTTTGGTGAAAGTGTTGCTCCCTTCAGGCAAAGAATGGGAGAGAGGAGAGATGTGAAATATGGGAAAATTAGCTGCAGAAGGACAGAAGAAAATTGCTTTTTGTGTGCTCTCATGTTTGGATTGAAAGTTCTAGGAATGAATTACATCCAACTGATCTGAAGTATGGGGATCGACCTGTAGGTATCTTCTGAGTCAGGACAGGATTCAGTTGAATCCTGCCTAGTATGCCCATACCTTCACTAATCATCCATCTGCTTTACTGTCAATTGGCGTGTCTAGACTGCTCCTCTGACCTGCTGTAAGCATGTCCCAGGGATAAGACAGAACCTGTCCCAGAAGGGGACAGGATTTCCTGTTCCTGTTGCCTATAAAGTGATCACAGAGTGATTAGCTAACTCACAAAGTTTTACAGCACTGGTGTCTAAAGTGGTCTGGGATAAATCCTAAACCTCTGCTTAAGACCCAGTGCTGCAATTTTAGCACCTCATCTATATCCAGCTTCAGGTGCCTGATGAACCAGGATAACATCTCCCAGGCAGGAAGAAAGGAGAACTGTAGGACTCACACCATTCAAGATTCTTATATGTGATAGAAGAAGGATAATATATCGCTTGAGTACTTCAAGGAGTTTGGCCTATATTGTCTTTCCCTGCCCCCTGGGCTCCCCTTCTGGTTTGGACTCTTTCAGATATGCTAGGAGAATAATGTTTGGCAGTAAAAATAGCATGGAGAAGTGAAATCGGATGAGTGTGAGTTTGCTGCCTTTGTTTAGGGCTGTCAATCTCTCAGCAACATCTAGCCCAAACCATGGGCATCAAATGTGTTGCACAGAGCTCAGTGCTCTGCAATCGCAGAGCAAAACACCCACTCCAAATTCAGAAAAAAAGTATTAAATACTTCTAAAAAAAGTGCAAGTGGATTTAATACCAACTGGCCTTTGCAGATCAAAAGTTCACTGAATGATCTTTGTAGACCAAAGGCTACTGGCAAGTGGACACTAGCGGCTGTATAAATTGTATAAATTTATATTTTCATATAAATTATGTCTTTCCACCTTAACAGGCTGCAAGGGGGAGTCCCAAAGAGAGAAGAGGTGAGGACATCAAGAGGCACACTTCACTTCTGGCAGCTGGAACTGAACATGGGGTATAAGGCTGAGATGATTCAGGTATCTGAGATACATAGATATCATAGATATTGGAGGTAATCACAGAGTGAAACAACTGCAGTGTAACAAAAGAAAGCTAAGGGTTAGAGGCAGGCTGTCTATAAAAAAGGTCAGTTGCTTTTAGGACGGAATGATAAAACTGCTAATTTTTAGTACTTTGTAGTAATCTAGTCTCACCATTTCCTGTGGTATTACCACTTGACATGGGGAACTGATTATACTCTTCCTGTTTTCAGCCACTTATTATGTACTTGAAGACTATCTCTGTGCCTGCAGCTAGTCTACTCTTTTTTAGACTAAACAGTCTCAACTCTCCCAGTCTTTCCTCATAGAGCATATTTCATAAACTTGAGGGATTCTAGTTGCTTTTATCTGTGTGCCCTTTCCAAGTCTTCTGCATCCTGCTTCAAGTGTAGTACCCAAAGTGGACACACAACAGCAGCAGAGGCTTTGTTTGGGCCAAACAGAAGCCATCTCACATCTTACAGAAAAACGAACTTTAAAAGGACTCATTGTTTGTTTTTTCTTTTTCAAAAAGTACAATCTATATGCATTAACTGATTTCAGCTGAGAGGATCCTGGATATTGGATTGATCCCTGCTAGTCCATCTACACAGCCCCCACAGTTGACCAGAAGCTTGAGGGAATTCTTGTTCTACTGAGTTTCCAGTAAGTTATCTAGGAAGAAGAAGGTAGATATTTTGAGGTAAAGGAGAGGATAGATTATAAACATTCAAGATTACCTAAGCAACTATCAGGTCAGACATAGCACTGACCTAATTTATGATCCTGTCTCTGTTAGCAGCATGAAGGAGACAGTAAGACTGGAGGGATGTTGAGAGAAAAGGAAAACAAAAATAAATAAATCCATTTCAAAAATATTGCTGTTGGTAGAATTGAGTGAAAGCAGATGTAACCCAGTGAACTTCAGACCCTGAAGTAATGTTATTTCTTTCACTTAGTGAGAAAAGTGAGCAAGGCAGTGAAAAAAATCTCTGGCTTTAAATCCACTTTGAATGACTCATACATAATAGAAATAATTCTTCGTTGGGAGCAGACTTTTCCTCATAATTCCTTTTTCTTTTAAAGGTCTTCTCAGGAGTCTTGTAGGTCTCAAACACATTTCTTTGCTTAGGAGTTCCTGTCCCTTGTTCAGCAGTGCTTTCCCTTCAGTATTAAGGACTATAACCATGTGCTGTGTATGTGTATGAGCAAGGGAACATAATATGGATTTCTCTTGCTAGATACAGATTTTTGATATTATCCAAGGTTCAAAACTGTAAAGAACAGGTGGTTGAAAGCACTCAAGAGTCCTTAGATAAGAGCTCTCACTCACTCTGTTGCTTAAAATGCTAGAAATTTTTGGAAATCATCGAATTTCTCCCAGCTGAGCCAGTAGATTTTGCTGAAATTGAGAATTTGGCTCCAGTCCCCTTGTATAAAAAGTGATGGCAAAATTGTCACCATTAGGTCAAGGCAGAGCCTGGCACCTTGCAGGCCCACTTTCTGCCTTCCTAATGATCTGATGTGTATTGCATGGCTGCAGCCTCTGTATTTTTTCAGGAATTCTCTTCCTGCCCCATGACCCAGCTGTTGTACACCAGACTCGCTTTCCTTGTCTGCAGGTGTTTTATCTCCTTGCAAACAGCTCCCAGGAGAAAGCCATTCCTGTCTCCCAGACTCTCCTTTCACAGGGTTGTATCTGAGTCTTGCACACATAGACCTTGCTGATAGGTGAAAATCTTATCAGTTGGCCCTGACAACCTGTCCTGTCCTGTCCTAGGCTGCCTTGGGCTTGCCCTTAGGCCTCTGCAGTAACCAGAGCAATCACCACACTGCAGCACAAGTAGTGAGTGACCTTAGGAAGCACTCGAACATTTGCATATTATTGCATACCTAAAAATAATAATAAATGTTGGTGAGATGTGGAGTGGTGTGGAGTACCTCTTATCAACAGGCTCCACAAAAGCTGCTTCATTTGTTTATAAGGAACTGCAGAGCCAAGATGCCTGAATTTGTCGACAGGAAGGGTGAGGGGGGAAAACATCTCCACTTGTTTTCTCCTTTGAACAACATTTTTCTTAACCTTAACCATAGAAGGTAGTGAAGCCAATTGGCACACAGACTTGAGTGAAGTACCTTGGCTGGAAATGTTGGCTTGTTTCTGTTAACAGGCAGAGTGTTGTGCTCCGTGCGTGCCGAGGGCAGAGAGGGGAAGGACTCCCCACACTGCAGCCCTCTGCACCCCTCAGACACAAGTCTGGGCAGCAGTTTGCCTGGCTTCAGCTGCCAACTCTCCTCCTGCCTCCCTCCCTGGTCTCCCAAGCACAGCCCCTCAAGAGGGACCACCACCAGCAGCCAGAGCAGGGGAACTTCACTGCTCTGAAGGATTAGGTGAGCCATGGGTTGGGGGTGCTGCACCCTCAGTGAGACCCAGGCCAAAGTATGGCTATGGCAGTGTAGGATGTCCTGGCCATGGAGGGAATCGGAGCCTTGAGGCACAAGAGGCACCGACACTTGAAAATTCTGCATTTCTGCAATGAACTGAGTTTCCAGGGACAATATTAAGTTAGCACAATATTGGAGGTTTTATAATAGCCACTGGGTAAAACAAAATTATGTGTGGGGTGAGGATGTTGAAAGGTGGTGTAAATTAAAGTTGTCCATTGCATTAATTTTTCTGGAATATAGTTTATCATCTGCTTTGTTAGGTGGAACATTTCCATTAAAAATATGATATGGAAAAACCAGATACCATTAATGATTATTTAGTTAGTTAATTAAATTACCTCTCATCTCCACTTTGTGAGATAACTATTTCTGTTATTGCCAAAAGGTGGCTGACTCAGGGCCCAGTTTGTGGTGTGATGTTTGCTGGGATGAGATGCCAGCCTGGGGCAGCAGCTTGGGCACGTGGTGAGCTTGCAATGGAGAAGTTGTTTATACATCCCAAGAATCCTGTTCTCTTGGTGGCCCAATAAATACCACACAGAGATACGGACAGGGAGTCACTTTCACTGTTTCTTAGTGGCTGGGGTTTGGTTTCTGCTTTTGCTGCTTACAGGATGTAATATCAATAGAAAGGCTTTTATGTGACATTCCGTGTTATTGTTTAGAAATTCATTTATGAAGAAGGAAAAGGCAGTCTCCAAAAAACATAAGATTTTGGCAGATTTCCATCTACAGAGGAAATTTAGAACTTCAGAGCTCTGGTTTCCTTTGGAAATACGATTCAGTGAGCGTTGCCCTGAATATGAGCCTAGACACATCTTTGCTTCTGACTGGTATCTGCAGAAAAGTAGCCTCACATCTTAGCTGGATACAAAAGTAATAGCAACTATAAAAATTGTTAGAGTGGACCTGGTAGAAAACCAGCATATATTATTCTGAAAGCACAGGAATGAGAAACTTCAAGTATTTAGTTTTGCTTCTCATTTTGACTGTCAGGTTATGCAATTGTACTCTTTCAAACACCAGCAGAGTCTGTATGATTAACTTCTGGCTGAGGCTAGAAGTAAAAACTTGGAGTCTAACCTAAAATAATCTTATAAAATAATATTAATGACACATCCAGTTGGTAGTGTACAGTTTTAAAACCTACCACATGGAAGCTTTGGTTACGGAAAGCTGTTCAATAGTACAACACATCTTAGCTCAGGATGTGCAGTTTAAAAATTCTGCCTTTATGCAGGTTAATCCTCAGGAGGTGTTTTACTAGAGCTTGGTTAATTACCTCCAGATTAACACACATGTTCTTTAGAAAAGTTAACAGTAAAAAAGAAACGTAACTTGAATGTTCAAATGAACATGTCAGTAGACTTGGGCATGGTCCTCAGAAGGGTTTGGTACCTCTGCTTTTTTAACTGTTTCAGGCAATCTTTTAGAAAAGGAAGTGGCAAATGTCTGGGTGACCAGCACAAGCTATTTAAGGGGAGATATGAATGAAATGTTCTCAGGGGACTTTGCATGTACCTGAATTTCAGCATGTGCTTTGCTGAATTGAAAATAAAATATTTTCGTTCAGCAACTGAGAAGTGCTCTGGCACTTAAGAATGTCCTTCATTAAGGCACAGAAATCTGAGGTGATGTGATCTCTCCTGTCTTAGGAAATGCATCCCTGAAGAGGAAAGTCATACAGGAGACCCAGGCTTCAATGTCATCTGTGGAGAGAAGATTGGGTGGATTATGGGAATCCACTGGGCACAGCCAGAGGTTCCTCACAGTACTGCCACCAGGACTGAGTCAAGTACTCTGAAAAAATGGGGTTCTGAAGCCCTGAGTTGCCCCTGGCAACACCTCAGCTCCAAGCATTTGATTTGAGTCAATGAAAAACCAAAGGGAATATGTTGACCAGCCTCTAAACCAGCAGAGTGTGCCATGGCACCCCCTCCAGGAAAGGCTTATAAGGATAACTGGACACTGTAGGACTGATGCATGTGGGATATGGGGAGGAATCCCATGTGCATATCTCTAATAAAATGGCTGTGCTCATCTGGCATTTTGTTTTACATTGCAAAACGATGTGTAAGTACTATGAGAGACAGGGTAACATGTGCATTAGGGGATTTAATATCCCTACTGACTGAGGAGTGATTTATTTTCTCTACCAATGTGAATGTGACTCTTGCTTGCCTAGCCAACTCCATGTAATAATTGTAGGAGAGATTTTTATGTACATATATTTTCCCCCTGCATTTCCCCATACTCATTCTCAAGGTATTTGCTTAGCTTCTCTCCTCTGCCTTGCACTGCTCCATGATGGAAAAATAAATATTCAAGAGCTTAAATCTCAGCAGTGTGAATTTCAAAATCATCAGCTTTAATGATTTACAAATTCAGCACTTCAGTCTCCTTCTCTTACCCTCTGCCTATCACAGCTGGTTTTGCCAGGCCTCCTTTCCCCTCCCGCTGCAGGTACTTGTGAAAATGAAATGGATTGTATCTCTGAACTTTGAATGAAGCTCTGGTTGTAGCATGACTTCTAAAAAGATAAGAAGAGGTACATTGGCCTTCGGGTCCTCAACATACGCCAGAGGGAAGCTCCTCTCACCCACCTCAGTGCTCACAAGGCAGACCAAGGTACAAAACCTGTTTGAACAGAGATATTTTAAGACGTTGGCTGCATACCAATTACTGCTGAGTCCTATTCATTTTGCAGTACACTCTCTGCTGCTATGTAGCGGTAATCAAAGAAAGCTAAAAGCAAAGTGGAGATAACAATCTATCCTGATGTGAGTATTAGAAGATGAAAGAGCTTTGTTATTAATGCCCCAATAACAAGCTTTGTGTTTCTGTCCTTGCACCAGCTGCACCACACTAACAAAGAGCAGCACTTTCTACTTTTCATGTTTCCTCAGTGATTTTCTTCAAATGAAGACCACTCTGAGTGGCAAAAATCTGTAAAATTGAGTGAAGAGAAGCAAAAGCAACATTACTCTTGTCTAGATACCAGATTTAGACAAAAGTGAAAAAAATCTCAGCACTGTAACCTCTGTCCTTGGCCAGTGAGAAGAAGGTTCAGAGCACAAAAAGAGGATTGCAGAGATGCTGTCAAATTGCCAGGTGTAAATGAGCTAAAAAGGAGGACTGATCTGCAAGGTCTTTTGTTTTCTTGTAACTCTGAAGATTTTAAAGCAGTGTCAGAATTTGGCTTTTGTAACCAGCCAACACCTTCTGCAAAACTGGCAGCAGTCTGTGAAGGCTCCATCCTCAGTGTTTTCCATCCGGCCCCATGCAGTCTAGTCCTGCAGTTCTTGGACTCCCTATCTCTATCTTTCTGGCTGCAGATTTACCAATAGGCACATCTCTTTCCAGTCTGCCCACAGCTCTAGACTACTCTGGTTCAAGTAGTTGGCCAGAGCCAGACAGCCTGCATAGCAAACAGCAGTAAATAGTGATTCATTGTGGTTTAGATTCAAGGATTTTCAGAGCATGTAGATTAAAATCGTGGAATCAAAGAGCTCAAACAGAAGACAATATTTGGCAGCAGGAATCCCTGAAAACCACTTCAAAATCTTTAACTTATATGTCATCTCTGAGATCCACAAATGCAGGTTTCACAGGGTTGTTCTGCCTCTGGGGGGTTTCCTCTGGAACTTACCATCCCGTTGAAAAGCCTGGATTTTGCTCTGTATCTACTGCAAAGCTGCTGCTGGAGCTTCCTGTGGGAAAAATGTCTTGGATACATGGGAGTTAACCACCTCCTTCAGTTCATATCTGTTCTGCCAGAGGCTACTTTGTGAATGGCTCTGCTGCATATGAATCCACTTCTTTTCTAACTTGAAACCAGGCTAATAATAAGGCATAGCATGGCTCTGACTAACTGCTACCTAGGCTGAACTCGTTAATTTACTTTATTCATTAATTTTTGGCGTGGGGGCAATGATATGCAATATAAGAGATTCCAAAAGTATTTGCTGCATAGAGTCATGATGTTTCATGACCTCTAGTGCATTACCAGACTTCTCTAGGAACCAAATGTGTTTCAGGCTATATTGTTTGAATGGAGAGCAGACTCAGTCATCTAATGTCAGAAGGGAGGCCATGAGCTTGGAAATAACCCTGCTACAATGGAGATGCAAACTGTGAGAGTGGAGAACCTTTTATTACCAAGATTTGACATCCTATTCCTATGCATATACAAAAGACCCCATGCTGAAATCAGCATTTCAGTCAGTCCAAATGGTGATCCTTCTGCCTGCAGAAAAATGGACAGCACTTTAAGAAATAAAGCCCCAGGAATTAAGCCATTAATAAAAATCTGAGAGGAATTCTGTCTGCGTTTCATGGTCACCTTTCCCAAATTTGAGCTATTGATCCTAGTGTATATTTCCTTTCATATTGATACAACTTTGCCAATGCTGTTTTCACTTGGGTTTTCTAAGTCACCAAATGGATGCTGTACTCATTGAACAGAAAAGCTCAACAGAGGGGTGGCTCAGCCTAATGAACATGGATCAATCATACCTCCCTTCAGTTTGCACTTTTCCTAGAAGGATTTGCTTGCTACAGGAAAGTTCTTTGGCACAGTTATCCTCTAACCTTAATATTGGATCCTGTGTTCTGGTTTTGGCTGTGTTAGTTACTTTTTTTTCCTAGTAGCTGGTACTGTGCTGTGTTCTGTATACAGAATGAAAATAATGTTGATAACCCCCTGATGTTTTAGTTGTGGCTAAGTAGTGTTTATCCAAAGTCAAGGACTTTTCTGTTTCCCATGCTTTGCCAGTGAGGAAGTGCACAAGAAGCTGGGAGAAAACAGACCTGATCCAAAATAGCCAAAGGAACATTCCATACCACAGATATGTTCAGCATATAAATTGGGGGGGGGCATTGTCTGTGAGGGACTGATTGCTGCTCAGAGATGAGCTGGGCATCGGTCAGTGGGTGATGAGCATTTATACTGTCCATCACTCCTTTGTCTTGGGTTTTATTCTTCTCTCTCTTTTTCCTATCGTAATTATTGTTACTGCTATTATTATTGTTATTGTTATATTTTGTTTTGTTTCAATTATTAATGTGTTCCTAGCTCAGCCTATGGGTATTACCTTTTCCTGATTCTCCTCCCCATCCCACCGAGGGTGTTTGGAGAGTGAGTGACAAGCTGCGTGCTTACCATCAGGGGTTAATCACGACCCCCGTGACTCTGTCCCTTTGACGACCCGGAGGATCCTCCGGCAGAGTCCCCTGTGGCTGACCATCAGCCAGAAGAAAGCCGTCCCGCCGGATTTCTCCTTTCCTGATGGTAGCTGAAGCCAATCACCCCGAGCTGACGGCCCGGCCCCTTCCCCTGCGATCCCCCAGAAGCGCACACAGCTGCTGCTTGCCCGGGCTCTGGGCACAGTTAAACCTCTCCTCTCCTGTGGCCACTCCCCCGGGGGCAGCCGAGGCGAGGCACGCCGCCTTTCCAGGGAGCTGGGCAGCTGGCTGTCCCCAGCCGGGCGGGCGGCACCACCCCCGGGCACGGCCGGCGCTTCCCCGGGGCCGCTCCTGCAGCACCATGGAGAGAGGAGCGCGCCCGCCTGCCCCGGCCCCGGCGGGACGGCAGCGGGGCAGGGCAGGGCAGGGCAGGGCAGGGCAGGGCAGAGGAGGGCATGGGGATCTGCCTAGCAGCAGGGAGCAGAAGCGCAGTCTCCACCCCCAACGCTCACGCAGCTTGACCCCCTGCAAACCCACTCAGGATGGGTGTAAAGCCGTGGTGTTGGCTTCTGGGGGGTTTAGCACTAAGTGCCCTCCTCTGAGGCTGAGGAGAAGCCTGGCCTTGGCGGCCGTGTGTATATCTGGCTGGCTTGTCGACTCGCACCAAACAAATGCATAGTGTGCTTTCCCTGGCAGTAAGTTTCTGTCAAGTAAGGGACACTCTCATGTCAGTCCTTTCCTGCTCTAGAGGCTGAATTCTCTGGCAAAATTGCTAGTGTCACCCTGAAGCCCAGCTAGAATTGCTCTCTGCACCCTGATGAACCCAAATGGTGTTTGACTATGCAAGGCTATTCTGGGTACAGGTGCTGCAATAGCAGTTGTCTTGTATCAGCTTCCCTCTGCTGCTTATCTGCATTGCAGTGGTGGTATCATGAAAAGGCAGACCTGAATCAGTTTGCTGATGTGACTCAGAACAGCTGGGCGTTGCCTGTTCCATATTGGCTACCATCAGGATAGCACTCTTTGCCCCATCAGGCTCTGCCGAAACAGGCACTGATAAAATGCCAGCAGGAGATCTGAGGCTCAAAAAAGCAAAGGTTCAAGGATTTCTTCTAGTTTCTTGTACACCTCCCTGAACTCATGGTATGGAAAACCAGAACATACAGGAGTCATGAAGTGGTGCCATAGGCAAGGCATGGAAAATGCCAAACTAATTGTTTGAAGAAGCTTAGTAGCCGTCCTGACAGACTAAGGAAGTGTCATAGAAAACAGATGTAGACATAGCTCAGTTGGCTAGTTACAATTCTGTACTTTATGTGAATGAAACAGCACTGTGTAACATCACCAAAGTCAATATACATAAATAAAGTGTCTAAGCCATGCTTGATAGCTAAAAGTTGGTTCTTGTCAAATCTGGGTAATTCTGTCATTGTAAGAATTCAGAATTACATACATGAGAAGAATGACAAAAGAGGTTAACTACTACCTGTAGAGCACTGGGCAGGAGGCAGGCTGGGTGCAAACTCTGCCATAAAATGTCAGTATATTTCTGGAGTTCATGGCTCCAGAGCTTCAGTTCTCAAGCTCATGCTTTAAAGGCTCTTTATGTATCTTTCTTGCTGATAAGGACTGAGTGGTTAATCAAAGGTTACTCTTTTTGAAAAAATGTTTTCTCATTGCTAGTTTTAATTTCTGGCATTTATTGACTGTGTGAGTTTATGCTTGTGAGTAATGGTCTCTTGGTTTTAGTCATACAATTTCCATGGGTATATCTGATGCTCTGATAATCATAACCAAGTTAACTGAAGAGACAATATTCCCAGATAATATTTTGCTTGAAGCTTGTTGTATTTGTGTCAGATCTGATGAATGACTTTGTTGCATACTTCTCCCAAAGCAGTTGATTTAATAAAAGATACATCTTCTTCCCACAAACATTGCCTTAAATGACTGTAGCTACAATGCTATTACTATTCAGGATCTCCCTCTAAGATCTTTCATCTGAATGTTTCAGTCACTGCCAGCAGAGCACACCGTGGCTGGACATATGAATGCACATGTACGTTTGGCAACAGCCCAGCTAGCTTTGGATACTGTTAGCAGTGTGGCCCTGCTAACCCAGACTTCCAGAAACATGAACCCCTCAACATCTGTACCTGGGCTGGGTTGCAGAAGCTGAGCTCTAACTGCCTTGCCTATGCTCCTATCAGCAGAACTAGTCCTCAAGCTGAAAGTCAGTTCGGGCAAATATCTACATACTGCCTATAACTGCAGGGTAATCCTGCTCAGAGCAAGGCCTCTGGAATCTGTTTGGGGGTTTTTTGTGGTTTTTTTGGGTTTTTTTTTTGTTTTT
>VXBC01009638.1:1182705-1203596 GCA_013399945.1 Ploceus nigricollis
GTTTGTTTGTTTTTCTTTTTTTTTTTTTCCTGTGAAAAACAAAAAAAAACCCCTTAAAACTTCATAGACCCCATTTAGAAGCCTCCCTTGCAAAATCCTCGCAAAAATTGCAGTTAAACATTTAATGACCAAATGAATCTGCTTTGGAGTAGAAGTGACCTACTACACTAACATACTGTTGCTGCTACTGTTGCTGTTACTGTTAATGCTTTCTGTAGGGTAACTTGAAATGAAAAGATAGGAATGGAATGAGGAATTTGTGTAATTTGTCTTTGGCTATAGGAGAAATTCCAAATAGATTCCATAAAAAGGTGAACGTGCAGAAGAAAAGTTATATTGCCAGCCCTCCCTGGCCTCAGCATATAAATTACAAGGATATATTGAAGCTCCGAGGACAGAGAGTTTATTACTTCTTTAATCTGAGCATTTTATCATTTTACAATCCATGACAGAGTGAGAGTGCAAAGCCCTTTCCCTGTTGAACTCTTGTTTTCCTTGGATTATCAGGAGTTTATGTTTAGCAGGTTTTCCAAACTGAATACCTCACTCTTTTCCAGTAGTGTTTGTGCTACGTGTAACATTATCCTTTGCTGGTGCATGCACTGGCAAGTTAAAATTAGACTTCCTAAATGTCATTACAGCAGCTTGTTACTCTCTTACTCGAACAAGAGTGTGCTACTTTAATTAAGGAATTTCTACTCTATATTCCTCTAAAAAACAAACATGCAAAATCTTACTCAGACGCTTAAGTATATATTTAAACGGTGCATGCATAACATGCACTTTCTGTTTATTCAAATTTCAATCTGCCAGTGATGAAAATAATAGCAACAATACAAAGTGGCAAATAGATTACATCTGATTATTCTGGAAGCAGATTTTGTGCTACTAACAATAGCAATAATGGTAATTTCCAGTTACTTTACATTGCTTTAAACAATGCCTGAGAAGAAGAGCTGATTTTCTTCCTTTAAATCTTGGCAGAAATAATGCATAAATGGTTATTTACAAAATATAATATTCACTTTTCAAAAATATGTGTGAGTTTCTGTGCTTTTTAAGTAATTTTTGATGAACAGCATTCTTTAAAAGAAATAAAATCCTTCTTATCCATTCACATTTCTCATGGGTGATGTGTGATGATTTGAAGCAGGGCATCATGAAATATGTAGAGAAATGATGGTGAGTTTTACCTCAAAATCATCTGCATGTGTAAGAGTTGATCTCTATGTCACAGCACACAGTCTGATGTGTCAGGGGCATGAAAGGCAAAAAAAAGGTAAGGATCTGGAACATCCCCAAGCTTCCATGCTTCCATGTATGTGTGGGTCTACAACCCTATGTAATATCCTGTATGGTAACAACCACGCAATGTTACATTTTATATTTCATTCAGTCACTGGCTCTTAATATCTTAACAGAATTATGCTTCTTTCTGGTCTCATAAAAGCCTTGGTTGACTGGGTCTGTCTAGCCTGGGTTTATCTCCCTAAAATACTGGAGTCTTAATACATTTTTTCCTACTCTAGTCTGGCTCCCTCTTGCTTGCATGCTGCCCACCTTAGGGAGAGCAGTCCTTCTGCCAAGGCCCTCATGAGTGCTTACACACAGTTTCACTGAAAACACTATTTTGCCTACTATCACAAAGCTTAACAGCAAACAAAACCAGACCTCTTCATTTGCTGCTTTACATATAGAGAGAAACACAAAACACATTGCATGGTTCACTTACAGTTAGCCCCTATCTCTGAGAAAAGCTGTTTCTGACATAAGGCAAAAAGTCTCCATTTGTTTTTACGCTCTGATAGATGGCTCACAAATCTAACACTTTCCATTAAAATGGACATTCTGAAACAGCACACCTTTTATCTTTAAAGTTAAAATATTAGCCTGTTACACAAGCAAGTATATACACTAGCCCTTAATTCCTAGTACAGGAGTATTTGCACAGGACGCACATATTCGTGGATGTGGTTATTTGCTCTCTGATTTTTTCAGACACTAAAAAGATCACCGATAGCTGTCACAGACCTTGCTATCTTTCCCCCTCTCACCATCCAGCAAGCACAATGCTCATTTTGGCATGGAAATTAGAACTGTAAGACAGTTTAGTCCATTTCTCTGCTAACAGTGGTTTGATACTGACAGCTTATTACTGGCACTATGTCCAGTATACTTAACACATATTACCAACCACAGAGTAGAGCTTATTGTCTTTCTTGGAATACATATCATTCCTACAAAGTTGTTTCTGATATTCTGCCTACAAGATCATTTACTTATATTCATCACAATGCTTTAAACATAATCTCTTGCACAAGCCAAAATAATCTTGTATTCCTCAGGCTCGCATCTTGCAATACACATGGCTTTCCATAAGTTCCAGTTAAATTATGCTTCCTTACCTTCTACTTTGAAGATAGTAAGGTGAGGTCTGCAGTGAAAAGCCCCCAGTGCATTACCAGCACAGTTCATCCAAAGACCCTGGAAGACCCAGGTTGCAGTGATGACAGATGATGCTCGACTAGTGACTTTCCACTCATTTGATGCAGTAGCAGCAATAGCAGCACCCAGCCCACAGAAACAAAATATGAAAGCTATAATCTGTATTGCCAGCATGTTTCTCTGTAAACCAGGGACTTACTAATGCCACTGTGTGGAGAGAAAAGCACTTCAGTCACATGTGTAAGCAAAAAGGCATAACATAAGCAAATTATACTTGAACAAGTTCAGTACCACTTGCTACAGAAAGTTAATGTGGCTGAAAGAAATTTTCATGGTTGAGTGATTTAAGAAAGGCCCTAGGCATTACAAATGTTTAGAAAGAAAGCCAAGGTACAACTTTATAGGAACTAATTACTAGTACTTACTTACTAATTTCTAATTGTAAAAATTAATTGTTTTCATTTTTTTTCCAATAAAGTATTCCAGTTAATGCTTAATTTTTAGTTAATTGGAAACTTACAACCATTCCATCCAGCAAAATAGGTTCAGAGTCCAAACTGTACAGCGCTATTTAACGGATTACCACAACATTTTAGGAGGATCACACAACACTTGAAAAATAACTCATTGAAAGGCTGTGAAATTAATTCAGGCATAACCAGCCACCATGCAAGCAGCTCTAAAACTGGAGGAGGTAGTGTCTGTGGGTATATTTGTAGAATAGCAAATCTAGAGCAACAACAGAAACAGTGAGTGGTCCCTGAGCAGTGATGCAGCTGCAGCAGTCAGCAGAATGAGCCTCATGCAGCCCCCACTGAGACTTTTCACTTGGTCATTGTAGAAAAGGGACTGCTTCTGACACCCTGCATGAAATACGCAGTGCAGCAACATCTGCCCCACCACTGACTGAGCTCCTGCAACCCCAGCGGGTATCGTGAAGCAGGTATAAGTGTACAGAGCAAGCCGCCCCTTGCCAGGCCCTGTTTGAAGCAGCGTAGCGTGGCGACACAGCAAACACACCTGCAAACAATCATCCGCCTCAGCCAGGCCGGAGCTCCAGTCGGGGTCTCCAGGATCTCAGCCTCTGCCATTGCGACGATCGTGAGGCAAAAATGAGGGGAACTTCGGACCGTCTCTTACAGGCATGAGGAAACCTCAAAGGATGCTACCGACTTAATAAAATGTCATCTTTAAAGCAGCAGGCACTGACAGCACCACACAGAAACAGCTATTCTAATTCAACTCCTGAGTATACAATCATTACTGGCGTGGGACAGACACACAATTTTGCAGACATGTGAGGCCTTCACTCTTTTAAAATTCCAGCTTCCAGCTCTATTTATACCTTTCCTGGTACTTTTGGCCTCCTCCCTAAAGAAGGAGCAAACTCCTTTTCTTTTTGGTGCTAGTGTATGTCTGGTGACATGAAATTACCCTGAATATTGAGTGTATACCTTCACTTTTGACAATAACAGTGGTCTGTTTTTTCCCTTTGGGTACTTCAAGCGTTGATTCTCCCTGTTACAGCTGTAATAATATTCCACACTGAAGACTGGCATTGGAATTTTTCTGTAGACTTTTCACAGCTCATAGAAGGGTTAAACGAGGGTGCTAAAACATCACTAACATTCCATGTAAAGAGCAAGAGGAGTTTCACTGGGACTGTCCTATTGAACCATCATCTGGTACTTCCACTTTAACCAGCCTTTGGCTCAGCACTGAGAAGGAGGACCAAAAAGGATGATTGTACAGACCAGAAAATTACACCACAGGAAGGAATTTCTTTTCAGATTAATTAGTAGGCTCACATCCCACACATCTAGAGTGAATAGAATTTTTTTTTGTTAACATAGACAACTTGAAAGACATGGAAGGTGTGTTTGCTACAAAGCATCATTATAATATGGCAGGTTGTTTTCATGTTGAGGACAATATTACACAGGAAGGAAGCAATTTTGCATTGCTGTTAAATAATATAGTAACATTTTTCTTATGTTAGGTGGTCAAACTTCATGTAATCTTTCATAAATATTTTCACTAAATTTGAAAGGGCAGAGAGGAGAATACAGAAATGGGTCCAGCTTTGAAGCAGATTCCTGAGAGCTGAGATTTTTTGTTCTATATCTACCATACAAAAAAGTTGGGTTTGGGTTTGTTATTTTTGTTTGTCAAAGACTACGCAAATTCACACAGAATACTGAGAAGACATTTCATTATTTCAAAGGTATCTTTTTTCTTTTTTAAACCCTCTGAGTGACAGTAATGTTGGCTGAGTGCTCAGAGCAGCTCAAAGACATGTTTTACATCTGTTGCTAAATTCAGTCCTAGTTCTGGACTTTCCTTGAGTGTTGTCACTGACAAAAAGAACCTCCAAAACCAAAACACCAAAGCAACCAAACAGAACCACCGAAAAGCCCCCCAAACTCAGAAGCTGCTCACTTGGACTGGAAAAGCAAGGATGACTGTATGTAAACACTCTCTCATCCCTCCCTACTCCTCTTTTTTTGCTATTCATAGCAGTGTGCCTTATCAACACAGCCTGTGAGGAGCTACCCAGGCTAAGCAGGACAGGGCTACTTGTCTGTTTCTTAGTGACCTGGATCTAAGACAGAGGTACCTTCTCAGTAAGACCTTGCTCTTTTAAACCCATTGTCCTGCTATTATTATGGGAAGGGTTTTCACATTTCTATTTCTAGATAAACAGCAATACATACTCCTAAGTCTCTTCCCCTTCTCACTCTTAGATAATTTTCTTCCAACATCCCATCCAGTACAAACTCATTACTGTTATGATGGTGGGACACTGAAGGCTGCTTACTTTAGTGGAAAGTGCCTGCAGACACCACTTGAACTGTAGACTACACTTTCATGGCTTAAGGAGGACTTAGTGGTTTCTTGGCCTTTATCTTCCTTGTTTTCTAGTGCATGACTGTGAAATTCATGGTCACAAGCACTTCACCCTGCATTGTTTCTAGAGAGTTAGTGTGTGAGTGATGAATAAATTAGACAGATACTTAAGTGATAAGAAAGAAGTAAGCAGTCCTGTTTACAACCCTCATTTCTTCTATAAACTGTAAGAAGTAAGTTAATAAGTCATTCAATAAGTTCAAGGTGAAGTTGAAAGTTAACCTGTTCATGCTGTTTTCCATTATATCAAAACTTTTTTCTCTGTTACTGAACAGACGAAAGGTTGGAAAACAGCCAGGAGTTTAAGGACTGTTTAAATATGAAGTTGGAAAAGGGAAAACATTTTGCTACAGGCCTTTGTTGAACCATTTTCCCCAAAGTCCACAGATACAGTAACTGATTATGTGACATATTGCTGTCTCTGTTAAACTGGACACTGTGCCAGTAACATGCAATATTTCTTTTACTATTGATATTATCTTTTTAAATGTCCAATGTCAGTTCTTAAATGCAGTTGATACCTTTGCAGCAGGGCAAGAATGTTTACACAGGTAAACTGTAGCTTTCAGTTTGTAAATTCTACTTCAGCCTATGTCAATTGTTGTAAATTTTTAACTGGATGTGTTCCCAATGCTGATACAGATCTGGCTGCTGACAACATATATTTCGCTCATGAAGACAAACACAGCTAGAGCAAACACTTAGCTAAACTGAATTAGTTGTGGAGAAAATTATGGTAAAATTAAAAAAAAAAAAAACAAACCAAGTTCAAATCAGTCCTGATGTTATCTAGATAAGAGAAAAGAGAGCTCTGCAAAGGAGGTACCTAAGGTAACATGGAGACAACAACGTATGAGATAAATAATCAGTTATGATGAAGAATTCTATGCAGAGTAGGTGGACCATGCAAATTGATCCTGAGCACTGCCAGGAAGTTATGGGAGGCCTAAACAACCAGGAGAAGTTGGACAAAGAAGTTGTCCAACTTAGAAGTTACAAAGACAGAATCAGTGACTCAAGACTTCTGGAGAAGTCAAAGAAGGGAAAACAGTGTGTAAAGAAATCAAATTCCCAGAGACATCTCCACTAAATTCAGTGAGGCAAGGCACCAGCTGTATGGTAATATGACTGGTCCTATTACACAAACACAAAAAGAGTTCCTGAGGACTGGCAGTGAAGTATGAGACGATGTTGAAAGAAGAAAGGGTGCATTCCGGATGAGCACCAAGTTCTGCTGTCTCTGCCAGATGCATGCAACCTAGAAATCAAGCAAGCAGGGTAGCAGGCATAGGCTGAAGGGGCACCACCTAGAGAGGAATTTCAAGGAGCAGTGAAATCACTGGAAGTGGGAAAGTTGAGGAAAAAGACAATTTCATAGTTTACTGTAACAAACGGAGAACATGATGTTTGAACATTATAGTGATATGCAGCAGTTGCAATTTGAGATGTTTGCTGTTCAACTCTTTAATCGTGAAGTGCTGGGTAACATAAACAGAGAAGGAAAACTCAGTTCAGTGTTTGTCCCAAATTTATTGCTTTTTATTGAGCACTGCAGTCACAATACTAATATAATTATATTAGTGTTATGTAGTATACTATAATTCCATTGTTAATAGTACAATTTTTTTATTCCCATTCCTGTAAATATTTCAGGCCAGGGTCAATGGGGTTCTTAGTAATCTGCTCTAATTGAATATATCCCAGCTCAATGCAGGGAATTTGGACTATGTAGTCTTTAAAAGGACCCTTCAAACTATTACATGATTCTATGATATTGCTGTAGAAGAGAAAGAAAAACTTCATATCCTTATCACTAGGAGAATTGCTTTGCAAATATATGGATACAGCAGATAACCCAATTCAGGGTTTACACTAAATTTATACAATCTAGGTATACATGTGTTTAGGAAAATACCTAACTGTATATAGTTACATATTATATATATGTATGTATGTACTTAATACCTATGCAGGTACAAGCTATGTTTTATTACATTTTAAAGCATTTTCTGTTAGTTGTTTAAAGGCCAAACTGTTCACTCGTGCATTATTTATATGAGCACTTCTTGAATATTTGTCTAAGAATGTGTGGGATTTTGAACAATTGATTCAAATCAGTGTTTGGTATGAAGATAAAAACACACGGGATCAACTTTTTTTTCCTCATCATGTTTCTTAACTGGGCATTAAAGATAAGAGATGAATTTGAAAATGCTACTTTAGGATGATAGAGCATTATGTTCCTTATTTTATGCTGTTGACACCAGGCACTAGCAAACTTACTTGGATTTAAAACATTTGCTGTCACTAAGTGCATTGTTGCTGCTGGCACTCCACCTAGACTTGCAGAAAGTGGCAAAAAGCCAAAATGGCTTTGTCTACATAAAAATATGAAATGCACAGAGCTAAAATGCAGTGAAGTTAGAATGATAGGACAAATCATGTGTTTGATCAGTGCTGAAAGCTGGGGTGAAATTCAAAGCCATCGTGCTTTGCTGAGAACTTCCAAACGGTTATAGATGAAGTGATAGGCTCAATGAAGAGATCATGGTTTTTATAGAATGAACTGATCAAACCTAGCCTCTATTAGAATAAGCCTATGCTACAGGATACTGATAGCATTACTGGAAGCTGTAGTGTTAGATATGAACAAGCTCCAGGGTGCTGTGGATAGAAGAGTTCAGTGCTTTGAATGATGATAGATGCCAAGTGAAAAGATTGCAAAACAGATAAAGAAGAAAGGAGGCTGGGAAAGAAGGAAGTAACAGAAATATTGTGATATAAGTGCTACAGACACATGCAAACACTGAAGAAAAACACCACAATGCTGAAAAAATCATTAGTTTGTCATACAAGTGGACTCAGCTGCGAGAAAACCTGTGTAAGTGCCCTGAGTGCATCCACATCCACCCTTCCCAGAGGTCTGGGGCTTAAGGCAAGCTTACAAACGGTGCAGCTGATGGTGCACATCTCCCTTCCTGCTGGAGATGTGGGAAGAGACTCCCAGCCAGCACAGTGCTGTGGAAAAGCCATGGCAGGTGTCCCTCTCTGCCCTGTGGGATCTGCTTTTAAGCTTGGTCCTTGATGGAGCTACAGTGCCTGGTGCCTGACAGCCCAGGTTGTCCTGGGCCATGGGCCACTGATCCAGAGCTGGACCCTGTCCCTGACCTGCAGTCTTGACTTCCCAGCTTGACCTTGGACCCTAGGGATCACTGGGCTGTGTCTGACACTGGGCGCTGTCGCTCCTGGGGCTGTCCCATTCTCTGGATGAGGGCCTGCCCTGCCACCCCTGTGGGGAGCCCCCTCTCCCCTCTGGCCAGCTCAGGCCACCATGAGCTCCAGTGCTGTGGGGCCCGGGCCCTGCTGACCCTTCCTGTCCGAGCGCAGCACGCCTGCCCCGAGGCTCTCCACAGCGTTTGCTCTCTGCACAGCCCTGAGCCCCAGCTCAGCCCCAGATCTTGACTTCCTCAGTGGCATCTGAACATCTCCACCCAGGCCAGAAACTAACCTGGGGCAGCTCCAGTTCCTCCCATGCCCCGGGAGCTCTTCAGGGATGGTCTGAGACCCGTGCCCCACTGCCTGACCTGGACCGTATCAACCCAGGCTCACTGGCCACTGACACAAGGGAGCCATGCCCTGGGGAGCCTCTATCCAAATGTCAGGGCATTAAGGGCAGAAACCATGGTAGAACTGAGAATCACAAACTCTGCCTGTGCATAGTTCATGTTATCTGATTGTATTAGTAGTTTTGAATGAGTGTATTTAAAAGTACATGCAAATAACCCTTTCTGGATACTGTGCCATGTTATTGAGTACAGACAGAGAGAAAACAGCTTGACATGAAGAATAGACCTGAAAGGATGTAGATGATGATATAGACCCAATTATATAGATTTTGGAGATAAGGTCCAACTGTGACAAAGTAATCCAAACCACCTAGAATATTGTGACATAAAGTAATAATATTATGAAAATTAATAATTAAAAGGAGCTGCTGAATTACTTTCCTAACGCTATGTTTTGTATGCCAGAAAAGGTTTGGTGCCTTCCCAGTATTTCATCTGATAATACAGCTATTTAAAATTGCAACACATAATCACATTGCAAAACTCTTTACACATCTCTTTAGCCTATGTCATAAGGACTGTGGAAGACACAGCTCTCTTTGCCTCTAGTAGCCTGCCATGGTACCAGCCCTTTGGGAGGCTATCACTTCACATGAGATTTAGAAGGAAAAAGTGTTGCTGCTCTCCTGCATCAGATTCATCTCCCCTCCTCCTTCAAGAAGGTGCTTCCTCCCATGTCCCATACTGGCGTGATGGGGAAGAGACCCCTCTGCTTAATTACTACATTTTTTGGGTATCTGCCAGTGTGCAGTTCTCATGACTTTTGCTACGCTGCTAGTCATTCTTTCCATAATGGCAGTAGAAATGCATCTGCTCGTAAACACACATAAATACACCTCCTTCTGTCTTAAAAAACTGAGGCACCGAACATGCTATGCAAGCTCCTGTGAGCAGTGCCAAGCTCTCCTGCTCACACAAGCACTTCAGTACCAACAAAGACTAGATGATATCCCTTAAAGCTGATGGACAAAATACAGGACTATGACTACACATGACTACACACCCAGGCAGCAATTCCTATGACCTCCTCATATTTTGAAAACAGAACTTACTAGAGTTCAGCAGTTTTATGTCACAGAGAAATTATCTTCAATAAGGTCATTAACACATCTGCTTGTCACCAGTGACATCCCAAATCCATGACAAGTCAGACATATTTCTTCCGAGGCCTTACACTAGGATTGGTATTTCTGCAATTTCTTTGTATTGCTTCTGGGAGCAGTGCAAAATGCTTCATTCTTGCTCTAGCTGTGTTTCCCTCAGAGCATTTCCTCTAGAGTAACAAGACTCTATCTTCTACTTTCCCTTCTTGACTCCTAACAATGCTGCTTACCTGTCTGAAAGCCCAAACCTGGTGTTCCCTACAGCACATATGGATTAGCTTTCAGGTCTGGCTGGTCTTCAGCCTTCTCTTCAATGGGAAACTTTCTGATATATTCAAGAAATCCTTTACCTCTTCTGTTTTCAGGTAGGAATACATGTTAGACTATGGTAAGATTGAGTGCAGATGACACTGTTCTCAGTATTGTGTCAAACTGAAAGAGAGTCCAGGTTTGTAAAACTGGAGAAGGACAGTATTGTTCTGACAGTGTTTCTGAATGTTTTAGCCAGTTAAGACAATACCATCATGTTTTTGAAGAGCAATAAGGTGATTTCAAAGATCTATCTCACACTTCCAAATGGACCAGGTGGAAAGCACATGTGAGGAGCTAAAGGTGGGGCACAGCTCTTTGTTTGCTGGTGTTTTCCTAGCTTACCACCCAGCTAGACTTAGGCCCAGCAGCTACAGCCCTTCTCTTAAATCCAGCCCTTACTGCTAATTAAAAGCACGCCCAGGCAATCCATCAGCCATGACACACACCTGACTGAGAACTGCTAACCACATTAATGCCTTCCAAAGTTATCAGGAGCTGATAAGGCATGATTATAGCCTGCCACAGGCTAAGTCCAGCTTCATCTGTGTTGTAAAAGCCAGCATATGAATGCAGCTTCAGGGTAGGCAGGAAGCTGTTCAGTAGGATCTAAGCCCTTCTTAGCTCTCTGTTCATAGCAAGGCAAGCACTGAAGAGGAGGGGAATTAATCACAATGCTGCATCTTGCTCATCACTTACTATCTGACTCTCATATAGATTACTAGCTCTTGATATTGCAGTGCCTTAGGGGAAGAAGGAACCTTTAACACATTTCCACCTTTCTGTATGTCACAACATGGGTTAGATTTCAACAATTTCACCTTTTAGTATGACTAAAGTCTATCTTTGGAGAATGCATTTGCTTCTGGTCTAATGGATGAAGATGAAGCCAGGAATGTGTTTCTGAGTTTGTTCCAAGGGCAAAATTTGCTCAATATCTTAAATTGTCTTCATCATTCAGTGTCTCTTCTTTTCTTTTATTAAGCCGTCTTTTAATAATGGCTACTCTGGAAATGAACCAGGTTGGATGAGATGATTTTTTGAGATCTCTTTCATCCTGGGGTGTTACATGAAATAATTTTATACTGGAGTCAGTGTATGACCTCAATTATGGTTTTCATAATCTAAATGCATTAAGTTCTTCCAGTCTCTTGCATTAAATATTTTCTTGCGCTTTCAGATACTTTCTGAGGCTTTTTTCCCAGCATGTTTCAATATTCTTGTCAAATTATGGGGACCAAAAAGGAAAGTTATAGTCTGGTATTGCCTGTTCCAATGCCAGTTCTATTTTTTATTCAAATTAATCTATTAAATTTGTTTTCCAGAGTATATTGGAAAACAATATGTTCTACAGTGCATTGGAAACTCATATGCAGTTATGACTCTTGAGAACTTTCTGAAAGCATTATTTTCCAGAACTGGGAATGGAGTAATCTCCATATATTATTTTTTTTACAGTTTACTCTGTCAAAAGAAAGTAACAATTGATGCCCCCTATGTCAAAGTAAGGCTTGCTCATTTACTGTCCTCAATGAAAAATAATAAAATATTTAAAAACAATAAAGAAGTCTTGATAAAAGTAATAATTTTTGGAAATTAAGAAATGAAGTCATCTTAGACAAATAGCTCTTGCACATGAACAACTGCTTCGGCAGAGTAAAATTAGTCCATCTGGAAAACAAGTAGTTCAATAACTTTCCAATATTAAAACATATTCCTCCTAAAGATTTTAAATCCTGGCATTATGCCAGAGGTACCTTTTTTGATTTACTGACCAATCTTTCCCATTCTGGGCTCTGCTTAATTCCACACAAGCAGCCAAATGTCTTGCGCAGTGCTTGGAAAGCAAACATTGGTTTGTTCTTAGAGATTATGATGGAGAATACACAATTGACCTACTTAATTTTGTGGTGCTATCTACTTTGGCAACCAGAGAAAAATAAGTGCTCTCTTGTAAACAGTGGCTTTCATGCTTTTCTGTCAGTACTTAATCATGTCCCAGCAATGTTTGCATATTTGCCTGAGAAGTTCTCAGGCTGAAAAGCCAAACTCCAGAATACTTGAGGACAAGAACTAAGGCAATTACTCCTGCAATTTCATTACAGAAGTCGTGATGTCTGAGGAAAAACTTTGTTGTTTCTTATAGCAGTCTGGGTTCTGCAGGTTCAGAGAGTAAAAGAATTTCCTTAGCAGAGTGATGGCATTTACACGTGGTTACACATTGTGCTGAAGTTTGTAATTTGTTGTTATTATTTAATTTGGGAATGGAATTTGGCTTGGGAATGGAAGGATGGGAGTAGGAATGGAAAAAGAACATCACTGGGAAGATTTAGCTGGTGTAATTGAGTATTGATAGTTATATTGCTCAGAGGCTGAATTTTGGCAGGAATGAACATTGTACTCCCATGTGAAGCTGGATTCTCAGGGGTCCACAAGCAGAGTTCAAGTGAGAAGGTTGTGCCTTCTCCCATTTGGTCCTTGGCCCTGAGCTGAGGGAATTCTTTTCCTCTCCCCCTCCCCAGGTCTTTCTTCCTGAAACACAAGCTGATGGCAGGACAAGAAAAGGAAGAGAAAAAGAAGGGAAGGGAGGGAAGGAGAGGGGAAGGTAGGGGAAAGGATTACTGCAATCAGTCATGGTTACTGGATAGCATTGATCCATTTCTCAATATGAACGTGCTCAGTGGGACAAAGTTTAGGGCTGAAACCCATGCTAAACACATAGTAGGAATAACAGCTTCTCTCTTATGTTCCAAAAGCTTATTACCTGCATTTGCTGTTCCTGGACATCCTGAAACAAACCTTGATCCTCACCCTGGGTGACTGAGTTGACCAGTGCTACAGTTATCAGTCTGATGGAGCAGCATCACGGGGAAGAGCTTTGTAAACATTCATATTGTCGAGTCAACATCACCTCCTTGTCTGAACCATCTTGGATTCATCCTGCATGCATAAATTGTCTTTCGTCTCTGTTTAATACTGAGTTCTTATTCACAGCCAAGTGATAATGCAATCTGGAAGCTTCTTCATTTTTCAGGAAGGACTAATAAACAATGTCTAAAAGCAATGTGAGGCAAAATAAGACTGTTTACATGACTTTGGTGAACACAGAAAAAAAACCAAACCATTTTTCATTTGGGCTGGCAACTACAATCTTTCTGAAAGCTCTGTATCTCTTTGGTCCTGCCAGACTTGTTAGCTATCATTTACTTTTTGGAATTTGGAAGGGACTGAGCGACCTTCTGCAGGTATTTTACAGCTCTCTGAATGATGTTGTATCAAAGCCTCTACCATGTTACACATATATTGCAGATGTTCCAGTGTTTAACCCTGTGCTTTTCAACAGATTCACATTGGGCTCAGAAAGTATGGGAATTTGTTTAGACAACTAGATATTAGTAAAATCTCTTGTTTCCTATGAATTGCATGTACAGTTCAGTAGTGGTGAATAACACCACTTTGCCCTTTGCAGGGGCTTCAAAAAAAAAATTGAATTATCATTCTGTCCTGATATTCTTTCTTGCTCCAGTCTGAAAGAATCCATCGTGCTGATTCTTACAAGAAAATACATTTCTTGACAGATATATACCCCTTGTCTGACTCCTGGCTGGTGATTTATAATCTCCTTAAATCAGTGGTTTATTTGGGATTTGATGGAAGCAAGGGTGTTATGTTTACTGAGAAGGGCAATCATGAGAGGAGAATAACTACTGAAGTGCCACCTCCTCACTTGAGGAAACTTAGAGAATCTCATTCAGAGGAGAGAGACAAAACACATCTTGAAGTGCCAAATTCTTTGTCTACCCACCACTCACAGCTGCACATACTTCACAAATCTCCACCCCAAAGCCCAGCTCCAAGAGCAAAGCCTCATTTGGCCAGAGCTGCACTGAGGCGTGTGGAACTGCCCCTGGTGTTAACACCTTACACAAAACTGATCTTACTCACCTGCTTTATTTCCCTTTCATATTTTCTACCCACTTCAGGTGATTGAATATTATCCCTGCTTCCCAAACACAGGTGAACTGAAAGTCATGCTTAAAAATATATATCTTTAATCTCTTTTAAATGAAAGCATGGCCTTCACATCTTTGCCATTGAGTAGTTCTCTGTGATAAAACTAAGGTAAGGATATGATTACACATACAAGCAATGAAACAGAAAGTAAAAGTAAAATTTATTTAAGGGGATATATACTGCTCTAGAGAAAGAAAATATGAAAGTGGTTCCTATCACTAATGTGATAAACATATCATTACTGTGATTCATGTATCATTAATGTGATTATCATATCACTAATATGATAAGATTGCAAGAAGTGAGGAAGGAAAATGTGCTTGGACAAGAAACCATCCAGGTCTAAGTGCCTCAAAAGATGACCTGCTTGGGTAACATGGGTAAAGACCACCTAACTTGATTTTGCAGAGGAACAAAAAGCTTGGCAATTGTATTTAAAAGATAAATAGTTCTGATAATTTGGAATCACTGTGATGGAATCCGAAAAGGACATGATGCTTTGGCAACAAATTCCTTTGTGATTTCTGACTGGTCTTGAAGAGCCTCTTTTCCTCCCTGTCTCTTTGTTGATCTTTGTTGATCATGTTGTGCCAGCTTTTCCTGTTTCTTGACCAGTCCTTTGCTGCATGTCCATTCTGTAATATAAAACCTTGGCAGACATATGTGGCTGTAATTGCAAAATGTTAGCTACCTGAGCTGCTTTACTTCTCCTTTTGCTCAAAAACTTTCCAGATATATATTGAAAACTTACTTCTTCTGTTTCCTTAGTTGCAATAGAGCATATAATTGCTGACTGTGAGAGATGACAGGTTCTTCTCTAAATAGTAATTTAAGCATCTGGAACTAATGTAATTTTAAACTTGGTTTTGAAATATGTGCTTTGTGGTACTCTGGTTCTGGAGTAAAACTTCAAAATAAGTGGTCACAAGATGATTCAATTTAATAGAGAGGGACAAATTCAGGTAGTTTTGAAACGAAGATTCCTGATTTGGAAAGAAGTGGTGATAAATCCATAGGACTTATCCATAACTACATGAAGTTCAAGAACTTGAATGCAGAAGCAGTCTGTAACCTGCAGATATACAAAATGGAAGAAACAGCTTCAAACCTACTGCATGAATAGGAAAAGGTAAGTAACACAGACTATTTTAGCCTGCTAAACTACTTCTCTGTAGTTCAGAATGCAGCAGGACAACATTAGGAATGCCTGAATTCAAAGTGAGTCAAAGCTCACAGAGGACTTCAAAGTAAATGACAAAAGGCATTGAGATGCACAAAGTCAGAGAGGACAGAGAAAGAAAGTGTGGACCCACTTGCATGGAAAGAAGGAGGTACATGCAAAATGCTAGGCTGGTATGAACCTAAAATAAAGGGTTGGCTCCAATAAGGGACATGGGTTGTGCAAGAGTCAGCACCCGGTCAGGAATGCCCTTGCAGTTGTTTGTTATGCATTGACTGAGGAGATACAAGCACTCCAATTGGAAATTGTAGCACTGGAAGAGTTAAGGCATCTCTGAGACTTAACAGAGAGTACCAAAGGGAGATATCAAATACTGTTCATTTCCTGGATTTAAGAACTCTGTTAAGGGCTACAGGAAGTGTCCCAGTGAGACCTGGGTCCATTCTGTTCTTTGTACATACATCATATATTGGGATGTAGATGACAGGCTCATGGCTTCCTTAGTAAAGGTGGGGAGGAGGAATACATGGAAAAAGCCAACAATGAGTTCTGAAAAATTATATGTTAACTAAAACAGTTGACAAAGAAGGGGAAGACACATTCCTTGACTTACATAAATGCAAACCTCCAGCTGCTAGGTAAATGCTGCAGACTATGTGATCAGTGGATTTTGGAGCAAGTGGAATGAAGAAACAACTCAGCCTCTGCCTTAGACAGCCACACAGCTGCTAATGCAAAATTCATGATTTCAGGAAAGACATCAGACCTGACCCCAGGGCTCAGCAAGTAAAGGACATAGATGGACTTAACATCATCTCATCTTTCAGTTCTTGTGTATTTTATGCTATCCAGCATAACAGGATAAAAAAGATGAAATAATTTTGGTGTGAGGAACCATCTAAATACAGGCTAATATAGAGAATCTGTGCTTGTATTTTCCTTATCCCTCAAAATCAGTAAAGCAGATAAGCTTCCATCTAGTTTCTTCTCCCCTCATTATTGATATCAGCACTTGCTAGGACACTCCTTCTGCAGTTTGCAAAATTTTTTGAGATTCTTTAGGGCGATATTAAAGCAAAGATGTCACAACATCTTTATAATTTCCACATGAGTGAGGAAATTAATACCTCCTGCTATACACTTCAGAAGCAATCTGTGCAGGGTACACTTTCTGGATGCAGATTTGGGCTCTTTCTCTTCTGGCAATGCTTCAGTTCCTCTGCAGCCTTCAGCTTCCAAAAGGTGCCTGCAGTGTGACCATGATGCTTGAACTTTTTCTTTCTACCAAGGTCTTGAGGGACTCATTGTCACTGGGCCAGTTTTACAAATTAAAAATTCCTGCATTTCTAATGACTGGTTGATCTGCAAAATCTTTTAATCTAATTTACAAATGTTTCAAAGTAACAGAAGTCCCATTTTTTGAGGCAAAAAAAGGAACAGCAGGTCTACCAGCCATCTGTTTCCTGAATAGTTTGAATGGGAGCAGAGCATTTGCCTTCCTCAATCTCAAATCTTTTGACTACCTCAGGATTCAGATGGAGAAAACCCAACACATTTTCTAAGACATCTGACTTATCATGTATTTATAAATTCAGGCTTGGGGTTCAAGAACATGACATCTACTTTAAAATCTCTATCTCCTGCTTTCCATGCAGCTTCAAATTGATGGAGTACTTTAAAATGATGGGCAGTAGTGCCACTTGCTATTGAAAATGCAAACAAAATAATGTCTTTAAAAAGCCCAATTCTTCTTTAAAACCCTGTAATGATGATTTTGTTGAAAAATCTCTAATGGACTCAATTCAGGTATGCCACAGATTGAGCCCATGGAGGATAAAATAATAGTACTTAAGATGTTTATTGCATCTCACAAAATGTCCTGTTGTCACTCATGAGGATATATACTAAGATGCTAATCCTAAAATCCAAACTAATTTTTTTTGGCAATTGTTTTTTGCTGTGATATCAAGCAGCTTGGCTTAGTGTTCAAGTATCATCACTCATCAGTCATTGCTCATGTTTGCAAAGCCCACAGACTTAGTCATGCAGACATTTTTATTATAGCACATAAATTAATGTAGGGCCTAGACACCTACATATCCCTGCCAGTCTCAAATCCAGGGGTCACTGTTCTGTTATAGCACTTCTGGCAATGCCTTCAAGCCCAAGGTTCCATAGAAACAAATGCAACAGGAAGAGTTAACCTTATTATAAACATATTAATGCCACAAGCCTTAGCAGACAAAGTAAACCACAAAATTATGGAGTTCACAAAGCAGAGCTGAGCAATGACCTCATGCTGCTCACCAGCCTGTTGGTATGCATTAGCTGCTGCTGTTAGGCTGATGTCACCTCTAATGCAACAACTAAAACCACATTCCTGGGTATGTGTTTGCCTAGACATTGTCTCTCTTCCCCTATTTTTTATACAGCAGCAGGAGGCTCAGCATAGGCAGCACAGTAGGCACCAGACCAGTCTAAGGCTGTTACACAGGAACACATGAAAGAGAAAAGTCAAACATTACCCATTCTTCATGGGTCTTTTCTGTCTCTTCCCACTCACCCCATTGCCCAGCCTGCATCTCAAAGCTTGGCTCTGCACTCATCTGCTCCAAAAACTGCACTGATAACAGGCTTCAGAGGGACAAGATGGCATAACATGACACATTTGCTAGCTGTCTTCCTCCTATCTAGTTTCTGACTAGACTGGACACACAAGAAGGAAACACCATTCAGTGTATTCTGCGTCACCTAGATATCCTCAAATTGTGTCCCTGTCACTGCTTAGTTTGCTAGTACAGAAGTGGTGTTGTCCCATTAAAGACATCCCCAGGAGAACAGCATTAGCAAACAAAGCTTTCAGTGTTGGCTGGACATCCTGCTTGTCCTCTGCACAGATGCAGCCACCTCCACAGTCTAGCCTGCTTGCTCTGGAGGAGGGAAAAATACTTTCCAGGACATTCAGAAATGCACACAGCCTGCCAGAGCTGGTGATGTGGAACGGCACCATCTCTGACAGAAAACAAACTTTGCTCTCCCATGTCTGAGAAAAAAAGGCTTCATGGGTTTCTCCTGGAAGAATACCAGAGGATGGTTTTGGCAGGGGGCTGTGCCTGCAAACAGACTGTGAGCTCCTTCTGCAATGAGGGTGAACGCAGAAACAGGCCTTGAGGTGCTGTAGGGAGCCTAGAGAACTTGTTCTGTCCTTAGGGCTTTCTCATTAGATAGTTGTGTGCTGTTCTAACCATATTAACTGGCTGAGCTGCTTGGACTGAATTGTTAAAAGGCAAAATACACATTTATTTCAGGAGTTTTCTGAGAAAGGTATAGCCAGGAAAGTTTCATCTGATGTTGTGAAGCTTTTCAGACCCCTGGCAGTCAAGCCAACCATCCAATCCCAAATTTCTGAGTTTTCTGTGGTGGTCTGAGAGCAACAGTCCCCATGTTATGCTGCTACAGGGAGACTACAGGGAGCGCAGGATTGACATTCTTTGGGTGCTGGTTGTAAGGGTCTAAATTTACCCAAGGTCTTTGTGAGGAAAATGCAAATTATTTGTCCTGGATATGAGCAATGGTAATTGGCTTTTGTTGGGTAGCAAACAGCTTGTTTCAGATTGGTTGTACTGCCCAAAATATTCCCTTCTCCTGACTTCACCTATGTCAGCCAAAGAGATACACCCTGTGCTCTCCTGCAGCTCTTCTGAATCCGGAGCAACCAAAAAGAGGGGGCATCCAGGCATTCTGACAAAAGCCAGAGACTGAGGGAAGCACATGGCTCACTGTGGGATAAGGTGGGGTGACAGAAAGGTCCTACCCCATGCCAGCATTTGGGCAGGCTGGGCCTGTGGGAATGGGTTCAGGTCAGTGACCCAAGCAGGGCTGCCAGGTATTTCCCAGTAAAACCCCTGGGGAGCAGTATGAAAGCTGTTAGCCTGGAGGGCTGGTTGTTGATTTTTACTCCCATTTGCTATTAGACCCTAGTGGATAAAGGCACAAGGCAGGAGGGTGACGTGGTCAGCAGGTGCATATGGAGCATAAGGGGAATATGAGGTACCGGCACCATGTGGGAGAGATGGGGAGCATGGTACAGCTATGATGCTTCAGTTTTGGGTTCTGCCCCTGTGAGAGCTCTGCAGCACACACAGTGTGCTGTCCAGGGAAAACTGCTTAACTGAATAGTGTTTCCTTTTTAGAAATGGTTGTTGGAGATGTTATTGGTGCTGCTCCTCATTCCTAATATGGTTAAAGCACTTGTGCATGAAGTGTGTATTTATTGTTCAAGATAGTACAGCTAAGGAGGAACTGTACTTTTTAAGCATGTTCCCATGGATATGATGGTACCCATTAAAACTGGGCAGTTGGTAATAAAGTTCTGCATAAAAAGAGGTAACAAAGAGGGCAGGAATAAGTTGTTTCTTATTTCTTTGCAATTTTAAAAAAAAATACATTCACATTGAAACATTTTAGGGCTTTTGTGGCACTTTTTGTTCCTTCCTGTGGTATTTCATATGTCAGATCTATTTCTGGCCAGGAGAAGAGACCAACTGCATGGAGACAGTGCGTGTCTGTTTAAGAAAGTGTCTGTGTCTGTCTGTGTAAGAATATGACCAGTGCATGCTTTTGATTGCATTCTCTGGCTAACATAGAAATGCATCTATGTAATCATAAAAATCTGCTTATAATAAAAATGAAAATGTTAATTATTCTAGTGCCTGTGTAGATGTTATTGATAATGCCTTTTATGTGAAAGAATAACAACAAAGCAGACCTCTGACCTTCAAAGATACAAAAGAAAGGAAAAAGCCTAATACTGTGCCAAATTTTAAAAAGATAAATGGCTCAGGGAAAGAAAAATAAAAAGTGTGAGAGTGTAGAGTAAAAAAAACAAAACATCAAATCTTCAAATCCCTGCAAAAAATAGGGCATATAAGTTACATCAGGAAGGTTGACTTACATTATATATTGCTTCAGTTAAGTCTTCAGATACTTGCATCCTCAGCCTATAGATAGAGGGACTCTGGAAGATAATGCTCTTCTATAGGATCAGAGGAGTAGAAACATTTAAACCAGATTGTGGCTAAACCCAATAATAAATATAATATCCTGGGTTTGAAAAACTGTCATCCTGTTTGACATTTTACCTTCTGACTCCTCCATGGTTGTTCTGGTTTGCTTGTGGTGTTGCTTTGGGCAGCAACTTGAAGTAGGTTTTGAGTGAGGAGTGAACTTGGCAAGAGCTAGCGGTCGCCAGAGGGAAGGAAGGAAGGAAGGAAGGAAGGAAGGAGGGAAGGAGGGAAGGAGGGCAGG
>VXBC01009638.1:1203656-1216203 GCA_013399945.1 Ploceus nigricollis
CTAGGAAGGAAGGAAGGAAGGAAGGAAGGAAGGAAGGAAGGAAGGAGGGAAGGAAGGAAGATTGTTGTTTTCTTGACATATGAGGCAAAATGTTCAGTAGTCTTTTGTGGAAAAAAGTAATTCTGGCAAGAGAATTCATTCTAGGTTCACAGAATTCTGTAAAAAAAATCCAAATTAAGAATAACAGCAAAAGACAAGAGAAATATTAAATTTTTCTGGAAAAAAAAAACCAAGTTTTGATTCTTCAATTTGAAATCACTTGTTCAGTCTAGACTTTCTTTTAAGATTAAAAATGTAAAGTGTTCAGATTTATAGGCTTAATAAAAAGCTTTCTTCAACCTGAAATTACCTCTTCTGTGAAATTACCATCAAATAAAAATAAAAAAGTATCATTCACATAGGTTCATCCATCCATCTAACTGCCAAAAGAGCATCATTTTTTCCACTTCCCTTACTGCTTTGACTCTCTATCATCTGATATTTATTATTATTTAATTGTGCTGCCATTCATCCAAGCCAGGGCTGAACTGTGCTAGTTGCTGCATGATTAGGTAGCAAAACCTTTAAATTAACAGTTTCACTAAAGAAACCTTTTAGATTAGAGACATAAATAAAAGGGTTTTAATCGAATACTTATCCAGTGCAGTCAACCAGAAAAAAATGGTTGCCATGGCAGCTAGAATTTCCCTGTATAAATGTTAGGAGCTGTGATAGTTCACTGGTCAAGCAACAAAGTTAGGAACCTCTACTTGTTCCTTGGCTGTAGAAATGTATCATTGGTCTCTCTCTCTGACTTCTTTATTTGATCAGCCAACAAATTTATGTGCGAGTTTTTTTATGTTGCTAAAGTCTGCTACAGAATATAAACTTTTTGTCCCTCTCTATCGATCTCTTGTTGTCATTCATACAAATTATATCCACCCTAAATGTATTTTGCAATCATATCCCATTAGGGAGATAAGGAGGTGCTTAGCCTAAGCATTTTGCTTTATGGCTGTCATAGGTCTCAGCTAGAAGTAAAACTCTAAGCTTCTCTAGTGGTTACTGTAAAGAAGCAGAGACCAAAATGCAGATTTGTCGCACCTTGGCACTTGTGGCATTACACTATATTATATCACCACCGCATTACTGTGTGATTTTTTCCCTTGTGGCAAAGACAATGAGAATTACAGTTCCATGTTTCTTTTTTAAGGTTGCCACACCTTTAGAGAGAAGTATGTTATCTCAAGCGGTGCCTAATTCACATAGAATGTCACCTATTTCACACAGAAGGGACAACATCACTTTATATTTCTGGACTCCCAGCAGCTTATATCTTTCTGAATAATTAAGGGCTGCAGGGATGTTTGGGGATGTGTCTCATATCTGGACTTACCTGAGGGATTGTGCAATGAATTGGAATGGGCTTTGGAGCCCACTTGGGGTTCAGCAGGATGCTAGATTTATTTTGATTTCCAAAAGTCCTATTTACTCCTATTTACCTGTTTGAATGCTGTCAATCTAATTTATGTGCAGATATGTCCAAGGAAACAGCTGGGTTTACTGAGTCACTCCTGCTGAATAGAAACTCTGCAGGAGGAAGTGGAGAGCACTTACCCAATTCACCTACACACAAATGTTCCAAAGCAGAACTTACTAATGCCATGGTTGTCTTACACTGGGTGGGCCTTCTTCCTTCAAATAATGACCTTCCTATAAGGAAATGTCATTCTTACAAAATTACTTAAGGAAAATATTTTTAAAAATTTGGCAGGCTAAATGACTCATTCAAAAGGGACATTATTTAAAATGTAGAACAAAAGCTGGCAAAATTACTCATTCTTTTTCTGTGATAATGAAACTCCTGGGAATCCAGGTCCTGAAGCAGAAGCTCTACGCCAGTGCTGGACAATTAAAGAATGAAAGTGATTGTCAATCCCCAAAGGAGCTCAATTTTAATATATGAAAACAGTGATTTATCCAATCCTCTTGAAACTCTGTATTATAAAGGTTACCAGGTAGGAAAATGAGGGAAATGACAGAGTTCACTGAGGTTTTTTTACTCTCCATTTTTCTCTGTTGAGAAGAGCAGGCAGGAAAAGCCATCAGCACAGGTGACATTGTTAGCAGCATGGCAGGATTGTGGAAAACTGATTCTTGTTGTGAGAGGATAATCATGGTGCTGCCTGCACTTAGGAAGTGAAAAGCTTTTGGCTATCCAGAGAGAGAGGGATGATACTTTTGCACAACCCTCTGGTGTGTCTGGTCATCTCCTTTGAAGATGATCTGGAGAAGAAAGGAGCAGACACAGTGGCACCAACTTTCTCTGGCAGGAAAGATGATGGTGTAATTTTGCTGCTGTGAAGTGTATTTTGAAGGGTATGAAATGTGTTTATTTACAAAAACGGAATTACAGCTATGACTTATGATACATCCTAAAGCCATTCCATGCATAGAGATATCACTTCATATACACATAAATTTATTCCACCTATTCCTGCCTGCCCCTGGTCACAACTGAGGAGATTTGTAAAGAAGTTTTCTCTCATTTTGGTCTGTTGTCTGGTGTGATGAATACATTTGGCTTGTTGGACAAAGTAGCCATTCCACACTTAACCAGCTGCTGGTTAAGTACCTGCTTAGTACCTGACACAATCATCCTCCCTCCCTGTCCCCCTTTCATGGTTAACCTCACCTCTCTCTTTTTCTATTATGCTCAGTTTTCCACCCTTCTACCTCATTTTCCTTCCTTCTTGCTTTGGCCCCATCTTGGATCCACCTGCTCTCCAAGTCTTGGATAATACCTCCCTCCAGTCCTTCTTTTCTTCTTAATCTCTGTGGTTCATGTAGCAGTCCTTACTGCCACAGCACTTGTTCTTACACTGACTTTTCTAACCTCGTGGTTGTTTCTCCTACTTGAGCTATTGTCTGGAGCCACCCTCTTCTGAAAACATCTGCAGCCTTTTTATAACTCTCTGACATAGAGTATAAAGGTTGAAAGGCCATCAGAGTGAATTTGCAGACCAGAGATTCGATCAGGAAGCAGGTAGATGCTAACGAAGAAAAATATTAAAATGTAACAAATGCAAACATGGCCACAGGATTCCCAGGAATGCTTTGCAGCTTCAAAGCAAGAGGAAGAAGTGGGTATGCATAGGTTTACATCTGGCCAGTTCAAGTCATGGCATGGGAGTGCTCCTGAATTTTTCACCAATGCTAAAAGTTTTGTGTATTTTGTGCAAACATAAGTAGCCCTTTCTCTTATCTCCCACAGAACAGGTAACTGTGTCTTAGTTTGGCGGTATGTATCTGAAGCCATTATGTTCTTCTTTCCTTTTTACACTTACACACCTGCCTGTTCCCTCAGGACTATACACACTCTTTGCACTTGGACACAAAGCCTTCAGCCCATAGGAAATACAATGAACTGCAGAACACAGAGTGCACGTCCCTGAGGTAACATGGAATACTGTAAACACATCTGGTTTTTAATTCTCTTCTATGTCTGCCATAAACTACTGTTGAATGCAAAATCTCAGTTCTTGCCCTCCAAGTGCACTGTTCCTTCTTCTCAGAAATCTAAATAAATGCCACAGCAACCAAGGTAAACATCTTCCCACGACAGAGGAAGTAGAATGTCCCTCTGTAAGAGTAAGCCTCCCTCTGAGGGAGAAAAGATTTTCCACCTTGGTTTGGTTTGTCTGAGGCCGAGAAACAAACAGTCATGGAATGGGAGCACTAAGGAAGACTTCACTGCCTTCTCCTCTAACAGCAATATACATTAGGCCAACCTTTTTTCTCTAACATAAACACAGCTGTGAGCATACACAAATCAAAGCTTGAAGCTGCACAAACCAAAACAGATTAAGAGCAAGAATAAACATGACATTTAACATGTTGCTAGAAGATACCTAGATGCAACAGTGATTAAGGTGTTGTAAGACTCTACACGCAGGAAAACATATACTTGGTGCCTGTGAGTCAGTATTTATAAGCATTTGAGTCACAGAAGCATTGAATCATATAGGTTGGCAAAGACCTTTAAGATCACTGAGTCCAGCTATTACCTAACACTGCCAAGGCCATCACTAAACCATGTCCCCAAGTGCCACATCTACACGTCTTTAAAATACCTCCAGGCATGATGACTCAACCACTCGCCTGGGCAGCCTGTTCCAGTGTTTGACAACTCTTTTGGTAAAGAAATTTTTCCTAATATCCAAAATAAACCTCTTCTGGTGCAATGGTCATTTCTTCATGTCCTATCACTTGGGAGGAGAGACTGACCTCCACCTCACTGCAGCCTTCTGTCAGGTAGTTGTGGAGAGCTATAAGGTCTCCTCTAAGCCTTCTTTTCTCCAGACTAAACTCTTCATAGTGTTTGGGCTTAAATTTACCATTTTAAAGTAAACCAGATAAAGGAAGATTTTAGCACCAATTATTATATTAGAAATCTTGTAAAACTCTGACTCACAAAATGCATTCCTGGTATGTAGCCCATCTGTGCTTGAAATACCCCAGAGAAGTATAAGGCTGCCAAGAAATAATTAAGGAATAAGGGCCTCGCCCAGTGGTGTGTGGATAGGAGTGAGGAGGCCAAGGATATGTGGACAAAAAAAAAATTGCCTTTTGGGAGTTCTGCGTTGGCAGGTAATTGGTGTTCCGCTGACAGCTGTGCCCAGAAGTCAGAGAAACTTTTGTTACTTCTCAAACTGTGGGTGCCCCAGGAAAAGTGGGAATTCTGTGTGACCCAGCCAAAAAGTCAGGCCTTGGACCTACATGTGCTAGACCCTGGTGAAACAGCCAAGAGCTAAGGAAGGCCAAGTGATAACAGTGTTGACAGACTGTGTTGGTCAGAGCTGAGAGTAACTATGTTTGCAGTCATTTTACACGGTTTGTGTTCTGATTTGACGGTCTACATTTGCTGGTAAGCACCTCACACCCAGGTCTGATGTGACTTGACATACATTGAAGATGTCTCTGCTGGCCTTAGATTATTTCTTTTAGAACAGAATTGCCTTTTCCTCTTTCCATGTGTCACTAGCTTTCCAAGAAAGTCTTGAAAACCCAGTAAACTACTCTCTCCTTTCTCAGCAGAAAAATAAAGAAAAAACTGAAAATTTTTGAAATTATAATTTTAATATTTTTCTTTTTTTTTTTTTTAAACTTCCCTGTCCTTAGCATCTTGTTATAATGTCTGGTCACTTTCTATGCCTTCTGTTTTCCAAAGCTAATTGTGTACACACATACAGACTTGCATTTCACTTTGCCTTGTAAGGTTCCTATTAAAGTTAGAAATCACGTGTGCAGTGTGTTTCATTTCCTATTGAAACTTACGTGATTTTATGATATCTAAATATTATTCACTTAGCAGTATTCTAGCTTTTTTCCATCTTCATCCAGGATGCTGGATGACACCAGGCTTTTGCTTAGTCCATTGAAGGCAGCAAATACTCCCAAGGCATCTGAGAAAAGGTGAAAAAACAGTTATCATATTTTTTAGGTTCATTCATATTTGAAGAAAGTGTATAGACTAAGGATCTCTACTGGCAACATATGCAGTTTCTATTGTGAGGTCAGAAGTCTTGCCTCATAACAAGAGAAGTTACTTTAATCATGTCCAAAATCCCATCATAGTTGGTAACCCCCAAGGGGGAAAAAAGCCACACTTTGCCATTCAGTTTAAGTAAGGTTTTCTGTGACTCTGTGTTACAGAAAGAAAAAAAGATCTATGCAGTAATTTATGATTTTTTTCTGTATTGTCTTCTGTCCCCTTGCTATTGCCAAAATAATTTTATTAAACTTCAGTCTGGCAATGACAAATGAAACACAATCAGGATCCAGATGATCTTGACAGTGATGTTTCATTCTGAAAAGTGACCTACGTTTTTTTCCCTCTGGAGCTTTTTGCTCACTCATGTCATTGCTAGGAAGGAAAAGAAATTCTCTGGAAACAAAGACAATTTTGTTCGATCATCTGTACAATGTCTTTTTCCTGATTTTAGCATGTAAGTAGAGTGGCTTCAAGAAAAACCAGATATATCTGGGCTGTAATGGTGGAGCTGCTGACTGATTTGCTCTGTGGTTTATAAATTTGTGAGTGTTCACTATTTGCCTTTTCCTTCCTAAGATAAAGGAGAATGCCCATGCTGTCACTTCTGATGCCTCTCCTCCCTCTTTTGCCCGTTTAGGTTAACAACAAATGAAAGAAAACATGCAATGGAAAATGCATTTATATAAATAAATGTGGGACATGCAAAAGAATGCTGTAATCAAGAAAAGCTTTGAAAGAAGCACAGATGTTACTCACTCAAGTCAAAGAATGTTATTTGCTGGTAGTTTGTTACATGCCTTCATAGTCAGTTTTGAAAGTAGAGCTTTCTTATCAAAGCCATTTGAATTCTATGTCTTTCAAGTGTTCTGTGTCCCAAATTTTGCTTTAGAAAATCAAGACAAAACTCTTAGGCATAAGATCCTCATCCATATAGCAAGATCACAGTATCACTGGAATCAGATCTACATGAACTGAAATGAACCATTCACCTTTAAAAAAGGTTTTAAAAAAGGAGTATTCCCCTCCATTTTCTGGACATCATGGTAACACCCTGGCAATCTTGCCCAGTCAAATGAGTCCACAGACACTGGCATTCACAGAAAGCACAGAAGTCAGAAGGTCAGCCAATCCACTCCCTATCCTCAGACCAGGTTGCCTATGCTGAGCAAACATCCTGACAGAGATTACAGAATCATTGAATCATAAAATATCTCAAGGTGGAAGGAACCCACAAGATATTTGAGTCTAACTCCCTGCTCCTTGCAGAAGCAATCTTGTTTTTAGAAGTCAGGAATGGGAAGTCTTAATTTCCCTAGGCCATCAGTCACAGTCTGCACAATAATTGCAGTAGGTTGGTTTTTGTTTGCTGACTCACCTTTGCCCTGAAACTACTTGAATTTAATTTTTTTGTTACTGTAATTCACTGTTGCTTGGGGATTATCCCTGGCTGTGTGCATTAGTATTAAGCTAGAAAACCAAGAGATCAGGATAGGAAGGAGGCAAATAAAGGGCAAGATTTGCTGTAACATATCATAGAGAATGTAAAGAAAGACTTTGCTCTTCAGAAACTGTATTATCAGTATTATAAATGTGGTTCAAAAATAGAAGACTTGAAAATGTAATGAACAGAAGCAGGAAGATTAATGTCTGTTACCTGGTGAGAGTAGAACAGTGAAATGAGCTCTTAGCTGCTAATGGAGAAGAGAGGGCTATGCAGCTCAGGACAGCAATATTGTAAATACATAAGTCTGTGTTTTCACTAATAGCACAGGGAGCTGCTGCTGAAGGCCTGCTGCAACCTCATCCAAATCATCCTACAAAAATATCAGTCTCTAAGTGCATGAAGTACAAGAGATGAAATTGTTAGGGGCAACTGAACAGCTAGTTGGTGAGTCAAGTTTAACTTTAGTACAACTTTTTCTGATACTTTTCTACAGCATCAAATGTTCAATTTAATAGAAAGTAACTGGTTTGAATCTTATCTTAGCAGATAATCAATAGAAAGTATTTGCTATAGAGGAATGATTTTAACTCAGTTTTGTGTAAGGCAAATAAGGGTATCTGCAACTACAGTCATCTACAAGGCATCAGAGACATCACCATGGGATAGGCAGGTAAAGCACCATTAAAGGAAGGCTGAAAACTTCTGGAGTGGTAACTTGTGGCTGCATAGAATATCCTACCATGTCTAAAATGTAAGTGGGCACCTATGTGTAGGCACCTGATTTGCACCATAATTTAAGGAGAATGAATTAGCACAATTAGCACAAATAAGAAACTATGGCATATAGAAGATTGATATGGGGATGTAGAAGAAGATATAGGGAAAACAGAAATGGCTAGTGGGGTAACAAGAAGAAATAGGAAAGGCATCCAAGGAAGACTGTTGACACTACATGCTGATGATCAGGTTGAAATAGCAGAATTACAGCCTGGCTCTGCAGCACTGCCATTTCCGCTCTGCAGCTGAAGGAGAACAGGCCAATATGTCTGTACTGCAGAAGGACAAGCACCATTCCCCAGTGGATACATCAGCCAGATGATGAGTCAGGCCACTGAGTAGTGACAAGCTGGGCTGCCAGCCAGCGGGACAGCCTGCTTTGCTGCCAGCAGTGTGGTGGGATACAACGCTGCCTGTTTGGGTTGTCAGGCAGGCATATGGTCTGCCTTTCTGCCTGGCTTCAGTCAAAAACATTAAACTCAAACAATGCACGGCTGCGAAGCCTTCTCATTCTGCTATCATAGCTTGCCTTTGGAACACTAAGCCCTCCAACATCTTTCAAACAGCTTTGAATTTGATTCTGTCCCTAATAGTGCCTCAGAAATACCACGCAGTGCTCATCAAATCTTTTATACAGACTTCAAACACACTCATCCACAACTTCTTGGGTTTCTAGGTGCCCATCTCAAGGTCCTGGGGTATGATAAGGAAAAACTCTTCAGCCCTGAAATCAATGGCTACTTGCTCGAAAGGGAAAGGTTATAGTGCTACATCCTCCAAAAGACTAAGCTTTAGGTTCCTTTTGCGTAACAGGGATCAGTGCCTACATTTCACCTCAAGATCCACGTTTTATTTGCCATCTGGATATCAGTGGAAACTGCCCAGTAACCATCTAAGGGTTTTGAGAAAACTGAATGTTTATGAACTCCCTAATGCTAAGTGCCCTAAAAATGCAGATGGAGAAACATATTAGTCTGACTGTGTTCAAAGTGAAAAGACAGTAAAGAAGGCATAAGGTCGCACATGATAAAATCCTTACTTAGTGACTACTGTCTTTCTTGTGCACTGAATAAATAGTGAATCTTGTGTGTTTTCACATTTGTGACATCCCCTGTGATCTGAATTTATCTCCCCAGAACAATGTATATGCATAACAAGTTTAACTCAGTTGTCATTGCCTTAATTTGGCTATTTCCCTCTTTGAATAATTGGCTTTGCTAGATCATTATTCATATGACTATGATAATTTAGATTTACTAAGTCACACTTTGATTAGTTTATTACATATCTTGTTCTCTCCACAAGAAAATAACGTTGCCATAGCAAAATGTTCAATGCATAAATTGGCAGTTGCTTTTTCTGACTCTTAAAATAGAAAGAAGATTATTAAATTCATTACTGTGCTCTTTTCCCTTCCCTTTCCTCTTCATGGGCAGTCTCAGGTTTTCATAAACACTTCTTTGCCAATTGTTTCACACTTTTTTAGTGCAATTAGCTGCAATTAGTTTTAACAATTTTACTGCATTAGCTTCTAATTGCACACTCAGCAGAAAGAAGTACAGGTTAATTTGGCTTTCAGGATTTATTTTTTTAAATGTTATTTTCCCTTTCCCTTTTAGTTTTTTCTTCTCCAAAACTTTTTTGGAGAAGTGTTTTGTTTTGGACTTAGGAGTAAACACTAATATGTATTTCAAAATTAAGTGGTGTCAGCATTCATCAGTCATAATGATGGCAAATGAAAAATTTATTTCTTGAGGATTGCTTTTTTGTCCTTTTCCCATCATCACAATAACACTGAAAAAAAGTTATATTAATATTTTGCTTTAATACTTTTACCTGCATTCTGAAAATAAATTACTTGTTCATGAATAGTCTCTTATTTCCTTCCCCAAACTAAGAAATGTTTGGGTAATCTTTCACTGCACATCTACTTCACAAAGTTGAAGTCAGCCTTAAGATTTACATTTTCCTTTCTCCCTCTCCCTGACCCAATCTTTATTGACATTTTGGGACTTACACTATGCTGTCATACCTTTTAATTCACTCATGAGTATCTAGTTAGACAAATTTGTCTCAGAAATCTAAACCTGTCAAATTTTGCTGATGGGCAGAGCTTTTCTTTACAAATTTTGGGAGATTCTTTAAATTTGTTACCCAGGTTCTGGAATATATAGGGACTATTTTGTTAAAGCCTGCCCTTTCAAACCACTGCATCCTTTCCACAAGTTTTTTTCCCTTGTTTTTATCTGGGAGGATCTAGAGAAAGCTGTTGACAGGCGTACTACTTACTGTTCATGAAATTCTGTGGCACACCATCTATGCATGAGCAGCGCAGGCTGTTTCCAGCCCCATCAGTGCTCATTGACAGCAAGCTCAAGCTGGATTTGTCTGACATACGGTTATGACATTCCTTCAAGCATGAACTGATGCTATTTATTCAATAATACCGTGTAGCCCCAACCCTCTTTTATCTCAACAACGTGTTAACTCTGATGTGTATAATTAAAGTCAGATGCCACCCCTGTCAAAAGTTTCACTGTCAATACATATAAGCAGGAAGAGAGAGGGTTGGTTGCTCCTGGGGACATGAAATGAATACACAGAACATAAGAATGGTGTTTGTTTTCCAGCTGGCTCAGAGTGAGAAGGAGTCTAGGAGATCAGGGTTGTGATTAGTTGCTCAAAATCTAGTTGGAAGTCAGTAACTAGTGGTGTACACCAGGTGTTAGCATTAGGTCCAAAACTATCTGACATCCTCATAAATGATCTGTAGGAAACAGAGGGCTGCCTCAGCAAGTTTACTGATGATCACAGAATCACGGATCCATTAAGCTGGAAAAGACCTTCAAGATCATTGAGTCCAACCTATGGTGGCTTAACACCACCTTGTCAATTAGACGCGGCATGAAGTGCCACATCCAGTCTTTCCTTAAAGACCACCAGGGGCGGTGACACATAACTGGGAGGAGTGGCTGATCAGTGACTGATAACACTCCACAGACTTGTGCTGCCATCCAGAGGGACCTCAACAGGCTGGAGAAATGGGCTGACAGGAACCTCATGAAGTTCAAAAAACAGAAGAGCAAAGTCCTGCACCCAGGGCGAAACAACCCCAGGGACCAGTATGGGCTGGGGGCTACCCTAGCTTGGGGTCCTGGTAGACACCAAGTTGAACATAAGCCAGCAATGTGTCCTTGTGGCAAAGAAGACAAATAATATGCTAGGATGCATCAGAATGAGTATTTACCAGCAGGTTGAGGGAGGTGATTTTTTCCTCTTTACTCAGAAGTGAGGACCCCCTGGAGTCCTGCATTCAGTTGTGGGCTCCCCAGTCCAAGAGGGACATGGACATACTGGAGAGACTGCAGTGAAAGGTCACAAGGATGATGAAGGGATTCTAGTTACCTTTCCTATGAGGAAAGGCTGAGAGAGCTCTTCAGGCTGAGAGGGACTGGAGAAGACCAGGCTAAGAGGGGTCTCACAGTGTGTATACTGATGAAAAGAGGACAGAGCCAGGTTCTGCTCTGTAGTGCCCCGTGACAGGACCAGAAGCAATGGGCACAAGCTGAAACACAGCAGGTTCCATCTGAACACCAGGAAACACTTCTTCATTGTGGGGTGACTGAGCACTAGCATAGGTTACCCAGAGAGGCTGTTTGTACTGTGGAGAGTATCTCCATCTTTGATACTCGGAAGCTGCCTGGGCATGGTACTTAAGCAGCAGGGGTTGGACCAGCTGACCTCCAGAGGTCTCTTGCAACCTCAGCCATCCTGGATTTTAGAGACTGCAGAGAAATAACAGCATGGCAGGGAATCATTCTGCCACGGAGATTAACCGTTCTTAGGTTACTTCAGGTACACGTCCTGCATTTTCTGCTTTCCTTGCAGTTTTCGCTACTCCTTTTCATCAGGGTCCCTTTGGCAGGCCATGGGCGACATGACTGGAGAGGAGTTTGGTGATCACTTGCTGAGAACTGCCAATTTCAGTGATGCACCACGTCCTGAAATTAATTAGCTCCTTTATTATATATTGCCAACCTCTCCTAAACATTGTTCTTTTGGTTTGGTTTTCGATTTCGAATAGAATATGCAACATCTGGGAAGGAGCGCTGACAGCAAGCGTTTCTGATAGCGTTTGGTCCCGCTAAGCCTGACTTGCCCCTGACTCGCGACAGATTTTTCTGTCCAAAAAAGCCGGGCGGCCACCTCGCTTGGGCTGCGTGCACCGAGGAGATGCTTTCCATCATCAAGGGGCACACACAGGCGCGAAACGGGGGAGAGCAGAGCGGACTACCCTGGCCGGAGGCTCGGCCCGCACTGAGCCAGCCCTAGCGGAGCGGCTCCCGGCGCTGCCCGGCACCTCCTCAGGCTCCGCGGGGAAGCCGGGCCGGCAGGAGGCGTCTTGCGGCGGCCGGCAGGAGGAGGAGGAGGAAGAGGAGGAGGAGGAGGGCCGAGGCGGGGGTGCCGGCTCTCCCGGAAACAGCGCCGGCCGGCGGCAGAGCGGCGGCGGCTGCTAGCGGTGGGAAGTCGCTCGTGGTCCTGCGCCCTCGCCGTACGCCGGGCAGGTCGGGGCGGCGTGGCGTGGCGTGGCGGACGGCATGGAGCCGGTGCCCCGCGAGGAGAAGCCCAATCCGCTGCAGGATGCCAACCTCTGCTCCCGGCTCTTTTTCTGGTGAGCGCCCGGGCGAGGGCAGGGGGAAGGGCAGCGCCGGAGGCACGGCGCCGGGCTGCCCGGCGGCGAGGAAGGCGCCGGGCATAGCGTCGCTGGCTTCCCCTCGCCCGGCCGCTCAGGA
>VXBC01009638.1:1216241-1385727 GCA_013399945.1 Ploceus nigricollis
AGCGCTGCCGGCCGGGGCAGCCCCGGCTCGCAGGTGGGCTGAGGTCTCCTAAGGTGAACCCGCGATAATCCCCGGCTGCGGTCCGGGGACGGCGCAGCCGGGGGCCTGCCTGTCTCGGGCACGGCAGCGCTCAGCCGGGCGGGCGGTGCCGAGCGCGGTCCCGTCGCCCACTCCGAGCACGTGGTTGGTTCCCTCGGTAGCTGCGGGGAGGACGGGAGCGCCTTCTGCTTCCTGGCCCGGGTAGCCCTGCCGGGACTGGGTGCAGGGCTGCAATGCTCCCAGGCATTGTTCTGCTTCCCCGTTTGAATAACGGGTCGCGGGCAGGGATTGCTCATCCCGGCGAGGCGTGCTGGGCTCACTTTCGGCGTGAGGCTTTGCCCTCCAGCAGTGAGGTGCTTTCTGACCCGCATGGCTACGTGGGAACTCCCCGGCGTGAGGGATGGCTGGGCAACATCCTGGCTGCTCTCACCCACACATCTGCTGCCTCCGCTCCGGAGGGGCTTGGGGTCTCACAGAGCGAAGGCTGGCGGTGTTGCCACAAACTTTACGGGACACATGGCTACCAGTCCAGAGTTAGTGCTTGGTCTCTTACTAGTGGGGACCTCGGCGTGGGTATATATCCGTACTCAAAGAAGTGAGGAATTGCAGCTCAGCATTTTAATTGCTTTGAACTGTAGTAGGTAAACATGTGCAAAGTAAAACGGGAGAGCACCAAGCTTGTTTGTCCTTAGCAGATCCCATTTGGAAGAGCACTTCCAGAGAAAGCTCTTACCCTGCTTCACCTGCTGCAGCCTGAACCAGGGTGCACATGTTGTGTGGTGGAGGAGGGGGAAGGAAGGGAGGGAGGGCATGGCAGGTGAAGCTCTTTTTTTGGAAGCCTCTGAAACACAAATAAAAAACTCTTTGATTCTATAAGCAGCTCTGAGCAGGTGCCAAAGTCCCCTTTGGAAGGTAGGGGCATTTTAAAAACTCTGACAAATTTTAACTGAACATATTTTTCAGTCAAGGATATATCCTCAGAGGTACTATGTGCAAAAACAAAGAAAATAAGTAAGTAATAGTAAAAAAGGCAACTTGTATGCTTGTGCAGAACTCCCTGTGTTCAGCATTTTGACTTTTACTTTAATACCAGGGATGCCTGCGTTGGAAACAGCTTTGTTGTGAAATCCAAGCAGAATGGGATGAACCTAAGTTGGCATTCCACGACTGCTTCTGGTCTGTTCCCTTTCCCATGCTGGAATCTTGTGGTGTTACTGGTAGTTCTGCCAAAACCAATCCAGCTAGATGTGAAAAAGAAACATGCAGTGCTCGTAGCCAGCTTTCTGACTGCTTGTATCATTCTTTTTTTTTGGCCTTCCGTAGCACTCTGCATGTATTGCAGAGAAATGTTCAACAGCTACAGTGAAGTACCTTAAATTTCCCTAGTTTTAGGCAAGCACCTGAAAGGCTCCTTTTACCCCAGATGTGTTTTTAGGTTCTTACTTTGCAAAGGGAAAATAGGTAGAAGGCTGTGCTTGGGGGATGACAGGTCTGCTCAGAGTCCAGAGATTGATTGAGATTTGAGACTTCACAGTCAGATGCTGGTGTACAACCATAAAGCTTCTGCTTTGGAAAAGGGTTTAGTGGAGCATGTAAAGCTTTAGAATTTGCCCAATGTCCTGTTTCTCAGGCTTTTATAGCAGTGTAATTCAAAGCAGTGAAAATAGCCTTCTGAAGTCTCATCTCTCACCTGAGGTGCATGTGATCACAACTAACATGCGACATTAGTCAACAAGCATTAGTGTTTTCTGGGTGTAAATTTCAGCTGAAATGGTAACTTCATTGTTCTCCACTGTTCAGCCTGGAGAAGACAAGGCTCAAAATTGAGCCTTGTGGGTAAAATTGAATAAGCAGGGGCTATCAATTTTCTGCAAGTTAATACAGTTTTGCATAAAATTCAGGAAGTGTTAAAACACCCTCTCATTTAGCTATAAAGCTAACTTTAAGGGTAACTCTTAGAATTACTCTCCCTTTCTACAACGAGTGTAGCATCTCCCAGCTGTGTGAGTACTGCTTCCTTTTAGCTGATGTCTCACACAGGACATTCTGAGATGTTTTTGACTGGAGAACTTGGAAAACAGTGCCTGAGGAAGGCCATCCTGTGATAGCAGCCACCACCCTGTGGTTGTGTGCCTGCTCTCCACATTCCAGGTGTTGGATGCTTGTTGCCATTGAGGGTAAAAATACAGCATTGTAAGCAGCTGGGCAAAGGTCCTTCTTATTTTAATTTTGTTGGTATTTTTCTCCAGAAGTGCAGTTTTGCCATTGTGAGGAACCACCCTCCCATTTGTTGCCAGTGGTACAAAATAAAAGCTTGCATTATTGCCTGGTGCAAACAGGATCAAACTCATGGGAGAAAAAAAGTCATGTTTTCATTGAGTTATAAATCTCAGGTAATGAGTGTGTAGGCTGAAGAGACATTCTTCTTCCATTGTTTGAAGCTTGTCTTCTTGATTTTGGGTTGTGACTTTAGCAAGTATGAGCTTGATGAATGTTAAACACTCCAACAGTACATTCATGGGAAAGAGGAGCATCTGGATTGTGTGTTAATATTGTTACTTTTATAATGAGTCCTTTGTGTAATGTTGTAAGAATGAAAACTATTTATGACAGAAGTATGAAGATCAGGGCAGCTGCAAAATATTCTTGTTTTCTGTGTCTTTCACTGAATTATCTACATTAACAGAGGTTTATCAAAGCCTAAATTGGCCTTCTGGATGTTTCAGATATTATTGTAACTCCTGACTTTCAAGAGTCACAATTGCCATGGCCACCAAACTTTTTAAAGCCCTGGCTGGTATTTCAGTTATAGTTTGGAGTGCTTATATTTCTGATTTACTTCATCTATGTTGATAGGTTGTTGGTTTTTTTATTGCTGGCTCAGTTTGCTGGAGAGAATGACTCTGAAGGATGGATAGGAGGGTTTGCTTTCTTTTTAAGGTTTGTCCAAGGAAGAGAGAATTCAGCTGTGTTTTTCATGTTTAAACAGCTATTCAGTTGTAGAAAGTTTAGGAATTGAAAAAGCCTTATATGCCCCCATGCAGTTGAGAATAGCACTTTTTGCATCTTTTTTCTGATGTGGGTGGTGGGGATTATTAAATTAATAACTTAAGAGAGTAAGAACATTTCTCATTTCTGGTTATTAATCCATCTTTGAGCTTGCATGTTCATTAAGCAGGAAGCATATCTTTATTTGCTCATAGCACTTGCTCACTTGAGTTACTAAAGATGTTTTTTCTATATAGCAGTTACTGAATTTTTATGCATTCTGCTGTTTGGACATCAAATCCACTTTAGTGGAAAGTTGCCAAGCACAGGGTATGATTAAATTTTTGAAGGACTCAATAACTTTTATGCTGTTAACAATATGAGAAGGAGGGCAAGCTGGAACACCCTGGAAAGAGTATCCAGCGTTTTTATGCAGAAAAGTAAAAGAACTTAAGGTTCTTCTAGATTTCATATAAATTTTTAACTTCATTTTAATAATAACAGTAATTACTTATCTGTCACAGACTCACCATGACTGTGACAAGTCTTTGGGTTTTTTTCACTGTCATCATCCTCTGGCTGGATGCCTTTTCACATCATGACTTGACATGTGGCAATTGCTATTACAATAACAGCGTTAAAACGTGATCTGAAAACTTGCAGCAGAGTTGTTACTCCAAGGAATAAGTCAGTAATTGGTTTATCATTACCTGTTAGTGTCTGGCAGCATTGTTTTTACTTACTACATGTGTGCTTTGGGGAGAATTACAAAACCACTAAGTCTTCTTCATGGATCTAATGTGAAGTGCAGTGGGAGAGAAGTGTAAAAAACAATCTTCATTTTTGGGTTTAAGTGTGATTTGAGTGGGGTAAGCATAGATATGTAAGTCTCAGGATTTTGAGTGAGGTCTGTACAATATATAGCTGCTTGCCTGACCAAATGTAATCATGTTGCAGATTTCTCTTGTAGCAGTGTAAACACACCTTATTTAACTTCCTCCTCCTCTCTTATCCTGTGGCTTAGAATCGGAAAGGCCACTGATTTCACTGGATTTCTCAGGCAGCCTAAGTATTGCCTGCTTATCTGTCTTCAAGTGTTTCTTGCCTTGCATTGAAAGAAGTTACGGAAAGAATTCATCATTGTTCTTGGGTATTTCAACTGGACTCCAGCAGTGCCACCAATAAAATTGGTTTGTGTTCTTTACTGTGTCAGTGAACAGATTTGACTGTGAGGATTTTACATTTACTTAACATGAAAATATCAGGCTTTGTGACTTGCCTGGGATCTTGCCTGATATTTAGTGAATTCCCATGGTCAATGCCTGAAGCTGCGTGGTAATGCCCCTTTATACAGACCTCTGAGGTAGCTAAGTTCATTTATTGACTTACTGGTGCAGGACAGTTGTGGTACTCTAAGAAACTCTGAAGAAATATGTAAGCATTTTCAGTACAGATAAACAGAAAACACATTTTCTGTAACCTGACCCTGAGATGGAAATCTCACTTGCTTCTCTTTTTCTCCTGGATGAAAAAAGACCGATGATTATATATACAACTTTTTTTGAAAGATAATGTCTTGTTTCTTCATTTATCAGATATTTAATGTCCTGCTGTCAGGACATTTGAATCAAATTTGTCAAATTTGAATCATTTGTTCTCTTGAGCTACTGCATAAATTTTTAAGTTTTGTGTGTTTATTTGTGAGATGTCTGTATTATGGAAAAGAAAGTACTTGAAAATTTTTGTTTATGGGCTAGTAAAGTTAAAATATGTGGATAAAGAGTGCTAAATGGATTATATGGATTACATGAAGTGTGTATAAACTGTTGAAGTGTTAGCATTTGCTATCTACTGTAAATATCTGTGCTTAGATATGCAGTTAGATGAACTGTTAAGAGTATAATGAAACATAGACTATTTGCCTTTGGAATGCTTATGTAAAGCCTGCTGTATCATTTATGAGGGAAAATGTCTTCTAATTCCTGCAAAACTTCAAAATTAAGATTATGTCATGATGTTGTTTTTGTCTTCTTTTCCAAAAATAATTTCCCTGTCCTGCTTCTAGAAAACTAGGCCGTATGTAGAGTGGAGGAGGGAGATAACCCAATTAGATTTTGGGAGTGGAATGTTGAAAAGATCAGTCATCTATTTTATGTTATTTGTTTTGTATCCCTGGCACTGTACCACTTGTAATAACAGTGGGAACTCACAGGGCATTTTAATTCTCCCTGTTTCCATTGCTTGTCAGAAAGGATGTTAAATACAGAAATTCCCACCATTAGGTCCTTCTTTAAGGAGTAATTACTGAAGTTTATTTTTATAAGTCACAATCTTCAGACCTTTACATCAAATCTTTGGTACTTTGGTATTTTTCTTGGCCTGTGGTTGCTGGGTTTGGAATTGATATTTTAATGATAGTCTTTGAAATGCCACAGGTACTGGTGATGCCACTCCTCTCTTCCCTGCTTCTAGGCCTGCAGAAAATGTTAGTTTGCTGTATGCTCCCCCCTTCTTCTTCCCATGTCTGTGCTTCTTCTTGCTGTCTGAAATACCAGGAAGTATGCTAGATTAATAAGGTAGTTCCATACCTGGATGATGAACAGCATGAAAACAGCCTGCAATAAATGTGGTCATATACCAGTTGTGTTACTGTCAGTATCTGAAAGTGGGTATTCAGCAGCTTAGCTGCTCACACTGTGCTGTGGAAAAAGCAGCAGCTTGGAAGATGAGATGGAGCTGGGTATCAAAGGTTAATACAGTTGGTATTGAAACTGGAAGCCTGAAGGGCGGTTTTGAGTTAATATGGCTTTGAAGTAATTTCATTGTATTCCTATTTTTTCCTTCTGTAAGCAATGAGAAAAGCTGCTCTTTAAGCCACATTAAACTGGGGAGGGAAGTTGCAACCAAAACACAGTTGAAAAGCATCTGAAGGAATACCAGACTTACTCTGTTTACTTTATTACTTGTGGATGACTGCCTTCGTAAGGGGAAGTGGGAGAAGGCAACTTACTAATGAGAATGGATGAACATATGAAATGGAGAGCTTAAAAAAAATAAAAATCACATGGTGACTACAAACTGTTGCTAGTGTATTTATGAATTCTTGCAAAATAACTCTGCAGACTCTCAGTGTGTGTGTCCTTCTTTCTGTACATCCAGAAAGCCAGCAGTGATCCTCTGGACTGAAAGCAAGCACATAGCAGTGCTGAATTGCACTGCTGGTGTAGAGTGTCAGATCACAAAGGTGGGTAATGAGCAGTACAGTGAGGCAGGCAGACTCCTGGGGTGAACCAAGGAGAATAAGCAACGTGCATTATTATCCAAATGGCCTGTGAGGAAACCCCATTTATTTTATCAAAAAAACCATCTCCAAAGTAGGTGATTAAAGAGAAAAAAATGGGTTACTTTGCAGCTTAGTTGTTGAAGTAGTGCTTCCAAGCTGCTCAAGAGAGACAAAATCCTAGTGTTACAGAGGAATTTGAGTAAACAAAGACTCTCCTGTACAACTGTTGAAAAATAACTGGACATTGAGGGTAAACAGGTGATGCTTGTAATGTAATGCACAAATAAGCTTAAGAGGAATGGGGAAAATGTAGTTTGTAAAACACCTGTTTAAGAAATTAGTTGATGAGAGTGTATGGCTTTGACTGGGTGCTGTAAAATTATCCAGAAATTAAACTTCTGCTTATTATTACAAATAAAGAAAGTATTTTCCTAATCAGGCAAGCAGTTTGTATAGTCTGATTTTTCTGACTTGTCCTGTGATAAAGCAGGAGCTCTTGTGAAACTGGTGAGAAAGAAATTTTGCACTTGTGCAGAGGCAGGTACTGTAATATGCAAGTGACTGACTGTGGGGTGATTGTTGTGGGGCTGGTCAAGGCAATTGAGACTTGTGGGAGCACCCAGGGCCCTTACAGACACATCCTTTGATCTTAGGACATTTTTTATTTGTGTCAGCTTTGTAATGTAATTGCAAATGCTTCTTGGCTGATTTTTTTGACAGACTTTATCAGTTCCTGAAGAACTTGTAATGTATGCTTGGGTTTCTAGAAAGCTCTGCAAGCCTGCTTTGCAGTGTGAGAATAATACTTTTTTGAGTATATGCAAGCAGGACATGATAAAAACCCAGAGGTACAGCAGGTCCCATCCCTGGGTTAATGAACCATTTGATCTGGACAGTGCTATTAGTTTCATATACCTATCTGTAATGTATTTCTTCCTTGGCTGGTAGGAAATTATTTTGGCTTTCTGGTTTAAGACATTTTATTTTGTGTATGAAGCAGAATAGCATGACAGCCTTTTGGATAGCAGGGCCTGTTTCTCTTTCATGCTGTCTTTGAACAAGGGGATGACTTCTCTTAGGAGGGTAAGTAAACACTGTCTTAGCTTTTTCCGCAATCTTAGAGGCTTTCCAATATCTTGGTGGAGTTGTTCTCTTAACAGTTGGTAAAAATTGGACTTTTCCCGAGCAACCAAGTAAATTGTGGCTGGTTGACTGTTGTAATCTTAGAGGGTGTGTAATGTCAGGGCCCAGGAGTAGGGAAGTGCAGGAAGTGAATGTTTATATTGTGGTCTTTGTGTGTCTGCTGGTTCAGAAATGAATCACTTTCTTTTTTTATCAGTGCCCAAGATACTGCTGCAGAGGTGAAAAGCCTTTTGGGGTCAGAACAGTGATTTACTGTTTCGCAGTTGGCTATCTCTGGGTTTGCACCAGGTATAGAGTGATTTTTTAATTTATTTTTTTAATCTTTATTCCAAGTGACATCAGTATTCTGGCAGTACCAGGGACTTATTCTGGGCATGTTTCCAGACTGATGTCTTTGATCAGCTAATCGTTTTGATAGAACAGAGGCATTCCCAGCAGAACACAAGGTCCTCTGGATTCTTACAGATACTCACATTTTTATGTGTAGGTCATGCTAGGGAGAATTTGGGCTAAGCTCTTTGAAGGGCATCATGTGAACCGTGTGTTCTGAAAGAGCAACTAAAATGAGGCAATGTGTAAGAAAAAAAACAATTTCAAAATTCCTAGCAAACAGGAAGGTACCTGGGAAAAGTAAAGACAGTTACTAAAGAGTCCTGTTTTTAATTAAGTTGAACAGCTTCTTCAGAAAGAAATACAGAAAGGCAGTGTGAGTCTTACCTCCCCAGCACATTGTTCCTCTCTTTCTTCCAGTAAAATAGATTGGTATTGAGCCCATCATTTGGATTAGAGGAGGGGTTTGCATGACTGTCTATATATTTCCTAAATTTCTTTAATTTAGGTTATTATTTTAGCTTTTTTATTAAAGAATAATGCAATTTGCACAGGTTCTGTTTTCATAACAAATGCTATTTTTTTGTGAGCTGTTTGTAATACTCTTTGAAGAGATCTGTGTTAGCTGTCTCTGTTCTGACAAAAGACATACCACTCTAATGAGTAGTCTTCCTTTATGGCTATGTTGGGGTTTCAGGGATGTTCTTTATGTAGGCCTTTGCTTTATTTGTCAGACTGCTCTAGCAGTCCTCTGACAGCACTCTAACTGAGCCTTCAGGCAAGAGAAAGGCTTGGTTGGTTTGTGTGTTACAAATGTGTGACTTGAGTAACAGTGGGCTGTGTGAAATAGGTTGGTCTCAGTTCTGCTGTGAGTGCAGAGAATTCCACAGGGCATAACCTGCATGTGGCATTCAGGTGGCAACTTTTACTTTAATGACTGAATAGGAGCATGTGCTAAGTCTTCTGTATGGAAGTAGACCTTCCAGCATAAAGTTCAGGATGCATCAGTGAAATGGTGATGCTCAAACTCTTCTTGCTGTACTTAGAGTTTACAGAAGAACTCATTCTTGGGATAAAAGCCCTTCAAGGACTAAGCATAATTTGAAATTAAAAGTGTTTAACCTTCTTCTAAAGGTCTTTAACTATACTCTGTTAATACAACATACTGTTAAAGCTTTTTTACTCCTTAGATCTCCATAGCAGTAGCTCTTGAAGATGGGTGTTTAGGGGGACACTAGTCAGAAAGGTCAACAATGGGTGATTTTTAAAATTTTTTGAGTTTTTTATACAATTTTTTCCCTAACCTTACGGAAATGTGGGCTTGTGCTGAGTCTTTGCCATGTTGTCCATTATAATAAATGAGTCACAAAATGAATTACTACAGTTTTCTACTTGCTCTGGATTGGTTTTCCTTGCATTCTTTCGTGTTAACATAGGTTGTAGTGCAGTATATTACTCTTTTCAGTGTTACGGTTTTACCTGATGGAAAAAAGGGAGAAGCCCTGAAGTTGCACTAGATCTCACTGGACCTAATAGTCTGACAGCCCTGAGACTTCTGGCAGTTTTCACGCTGCACTATCATGTCTCTGCTCCTTAAATCTTTTTCCAATTCACTCACACTATAGGTGCAGTGTGGAGATGGGGGGACAAGGGATTTACTGCAAACTGTAAGAACTCCTCAGTGGAGATGAGCATATCATCAGTAAGTTGTTTTGGGAATTTAAGGACAAAGGATAAACTGGATGGCTCTTACAGTCCTGTACACTTGAGAGTGTTGTCTTTCAGCTGGTTACTTTGCAGTGGACTGCACATTTGTGGTCAGCACGTGCTGCTCTTGGCTGTAGTGTGGGATCAAATGCCGTCAAGACTGAGCAGTTGCCTTCAGCAGAAGACATTATTTTTCTTGTTGCCTGCCTGTGGTTTTTTGAACAGTATAAGTAGAGGAATGGTGTTCTAGTGAGTAAAATTAAAAGCATTGCTTTTATTTTTTAAGACTGTATATTTAAGTCTATTTCTACAGTGTCTTTTGTTTTCCTCTGTGTACTCTGCTGCATGCAGAAAGTACTATATTCAGCACTGCTGAGGCCACAGCTGGGGCCCTGAATCCAGTTCTGGGGTCCCCAGTACAAGAGAGATATGGACATACTGGAAAGCGTGCAGTGAAGGGTCACAAGAATGATTAAGGGTTTGGAGCATCTCTTCTGGAGGGAAAGGCTGAGAGAGCTGGAACTGTTCATCCTGGAGAGGAGAGGATCTGGGGGTATCATCAATGTTGATAAATACTTGAGGGGAGGGTGCAAGGAGGTAAGAGCCAGGCTCTTCTCAGTGGTGTCCAGGAGTAGGATCAGAGGCAGTGGGGCCACAAACTGAATAACAAGAGGTTCCCTCTGAACATCAGGAAACACTTCTTTGCTGTGAGGGTGATTGAGCACTGTTGTAGGCTGCTTGGAGAGGTTATGAAGGCCTCGTGGAGATCTTCAAAAGCTGTTGGGACATTGTCCTTGACAACCAGCTCTAGGTGGCCCTGCTTAAGCAGCAGGGTTTGGACCAGCTGACCTCCAGATGTCCCTTCTGATGCAACCCCAGCCTTTCTGAGATTCTGTAATAAATATCCTATTTATGTTCCTTGTTAAATGTCAGAACCAGTTTTCTTTTCACCACCTTGGCAGCAGTAGCCAGTGAAATCTCACAACCATTTCCGTAGGTGGGAGAAGGATTTAGCCTTTGTCTTTTTCTGAAAGGGTTGCCTCATCCTGATTCTCATGCTAGGAGAAAGATAACTTTAGCCTCTGTCTGAAAGGAGACCTGTGACTTGTTTATGGGTACATCCTAGGCTAATACTGATGTTTCAAGAGAAGGAACACTGGGTATTGGCCTCAGGAGTCAGTTCAAGTCTGCAGATCTTTCCCTGCTTGTCCTGGAGCAAACAGAGGCTATTTCATCCAGCAGGCAGAAATTACTTGAATGGCTTTGAGGTTATTTGCCTCATACCTGCCTTTCACCTGTGGTGAGCTGCAAGAACTGAAGCGAAAGAAGACATGTTTCAATGGAGCAGATTCCTTGTGTCAAACCAGGCAGAAGTTTTGCTGCTGGTTGGAGCAGTTGGTATTTGAGACCTTTTGTTAGAACCTTTTGTGGGAAAGTTGTGGTCGTGATTTGGGCCATGATGCTATTTAACCATCAAGTCCAAGCAACAGACTTGTCTGACAAGTACTTCTGTTTCTAATTGTATCTGTAACATACATTTAGGAGTTAACAGCTCACATAAACAAATCTTCAGTACTCTCTCCAAGAGTTTAAAAAGGGCTGTTAGGCATCAAAGGTGCTATTCTAACGATAGAGACTTAATTTTTTGAATGAGTCACGAAAACATTGTGCTAACATGCTAAGTAGTGAAGGAACAACACTATATAATCCCATTTGTTACTTTCACTTGTGCCATGGAGCCTGGGAAAAAGGTTTTTACAACAGTGCTATCTGAAGAAACTCTCTGAGCCTCCTCTCCTGAGGAGGGGTTCTGCCTGCCCATCCACCCTCTTTAGCCAACAACCTTCTTGTAAGCCAGTGTATACAAAGTTTAATTAGAACATGCCCGAGCAAGAAATGTAGAGCAAGTTGGTGAGTATTCATAACCACTGTTGTAGTTGTGAATAAATAAATACCCTCTCTGTAAGCTACCCCAGTTTTGAAATCTCACATGTAGGTCTTCCAGAAAATAACACACTTCACCTAGCACACCACACGTTCTTTTAAGAACTGTGTTGGTGAAGTTGGGGAGTAAATAAGTATCAGAAACTAAGCAGCAGTTAAGTACTTTCACAGGCAACTGAGATTAGACAGACAGCTTGCCTTGAATGCAAGAGTATTTTTTTCCAAAACAGATCCATCCCTGACTTCTTGATTTTGATGGTGTTAACCAGCTGAAAAAGTACTTGTAGGAAAAGCTTAGAGCCAAAATCCGTGTCTCCTGGAAACAAAATATCACAAATTCAGTAGAGAGACAAACTAAATGGAAAACTGGAAGTTCCCTAACTCCATTGTTCCCACTAAGCCATGCCTGTTTTGCACATGTCATTCCCTTTTTCTCCATCTCATGGACGACTTGGTCACTTTTGTGCTTTATGCCATACAGCCCTCGCTCTGTGGGGCCCAACTGAAACTGTTTGGACTTCCCTGGTGTTTCAGGCTTGGAGAAGGATCCAGGTGCATAAAAATCTAGTCTTGCTGTTCCCTTACAGTTGACCTATTTGATCTAACAAAATACAATGTTTTTCAACAAATCTACAGTACTGCTATTATAATTTATATTCAAAGTGTTCTTGTAAAATACTGAGCTTTTAAGAATCTTTCCACTAAGGAAACGGAGCTGTTTAGGCATTATTTTCCTTTTTTGAACCTACACACTCTCAGTGTGCTTCTGTTTATATTTCCAAACATGAGTAAGGTACAGTAATAATCCATTGTTTTCTCATTTTTACATTTCAGTGATTGTCTTTAAATTACTGACCTTTAATACTTGTCAAGATGTCAATTGAACAGCAGCTACTTTTCTCCTCAAGTCAATGTTACGAAAAAATGTCCTTTAGTGTGCATTACAATTTTATTTACAGCTTTCAATATTTTGATAGTTGGGTTAAGTTCTGTTTTTTCGCTTAATATTTGAAGGAATGCAGTTTTTCCTTGAGGGTAAGGAAACATTGTAAGAAAACAATTCCCTTAGGGCCAAGAAGGGTTATTCTGGATGACTGGGAGTAAGGTGCTATGGGCATAAAGAGATTTAGGAAGTGGGAAATGCTTTCCCATTTGCAAGATAGGGGTTGACTTAATTCTTAGATAGAAGTGAAATGTATGGATGTTAAATGATTCAGGAGGAGGAGAAAAGAAGGAGGTAAAGGAATTACATTATTATGTAAATAAATTACTCTTTTTGGTCTGCTAATCGGTTTACTAATAATTTGTTTTTAACTAGGTGGTTGAATCCCTTATTTATTACCGGCCATAAACGGAAGCTTGAAGAAGATGATATGTATAAAGTGATGCCAGAAGATTCCTCAGAGAAGCTTGGAGAGGAATTGCAATGGTAAGGAGAAGAACTGTAGAATACTTTGGGTTGGAAGGCACAATTGTTCTCTTTTATTGTATTAATGCTGGAGAAGGTAAAAATCTTATTTCATTTTTATTTTAAAATTAAAAGATGTTATTGTAAAGTTTAACAAGGTTAAAAATGTTGAAGAATTAAGAGCAATAAGAACTAAGAGAACTTGTTTACCATAGAAGCTTTTTAGATTTTTTTCAAGTTATACATAATGGAACTGCATTAGAGTAATTCCATTATGTCATTTATGATTAATTTGACACTTTGCAGAATGCTTGCAAAAGACAACTTTTCATCAACTGTAATGGTAGTAATCCTTAATAAATGTGTGAGTCTTCTGGCCTGTGGTAAAACAGCTGTGGAAACTTCAAATTGCTCTGTATAAAAGTGGAGGAAAAAGTTTTGTATTTTATTTCTTTTTGTTTGTTTGTTTGTTTGTTTAGAATGCAAATTGAATTAAGTGACACTTTAAATATATGTCTGTATATAAATATATGTATGTTGAAAATCTGCCAATCATTGGTAAATTGGGCAAGATGCCTTGGACAGCTAAAAGCATGTATCTACGAAGTGTTTTTATTTGGTTTTAAGTACTTTTTCGTGGACTGTGTACCGGTTTGTAGTGTTATGGACTCAGGGAGATCTATATTTTAGTAGGAAAATATCTTCAAATAATTACTATTTATATCAATTGTCGTGAACCTTCCAACAGAGAGGATTTTTGTCTTCAAATAATCTTCTGCTAAACATAGAGGAAAAGATGCCTCCTAGTGATAGGTGGCCTCTGTATTAAGAAAGTGTGGCCTTGCTGTTTCTTGCCATTGTGCTGAAAGCAGAGCAGATGGAATTTCCTGATAGTTTGGTTGGGCTGAGAAACTCATCAAGAAGCAAAGAGAATCCAGAAATGAAAGGTTATGACCAGGTCTCACATCATCCTGCTCTGGATAAGTTAACCGAGGAAAGAGGGTCAGTGATAAGCTCATAGGAGTTGCTGCTTTTAATGTCTTTGTAGCTGGAGAGCTTTGCCAAATTCCGTGGTTGTGTCTTCAGGCAGTTCAGGGACTTGGCTGTAGGGAAGATGGATTTTTTTTTCCAATGGTTTTTTATAGTAATAGCGCACACTTGGGTAAGTCAGGAAATGGTAGAAGAAAAAAAAAGAGTGGTTTTTAATGCTTCAGTGTACTTTACCAAGAAGCAGGGAATATAATTCATTAATAGCTGCCTACAGAAGTAGTCTTTTCTCTTTAGCCAAGAAACCCCACAGAACCTACAGAGTTTCTGTTTTCAAAGCATGTAGACAATAAGTCTGTAATTCTTGTAACAAAAAGGGTAAAAATAAAAAAAAAATATGTTCTTATCTGTATGCTTTGAACTTTCGTGCTTTGTTGCAAAATAATTGGCTTTCATGCCTTAGACTCATTTCACCCCTCAAACTATCAAGGTCAGATGTTTGGCAGAAAACACTTAGCCTTCAGAAGAAAGGGGAAAGTTCCTCTCTGACAGCAGTGTGTTTTAAGAAGTCTGCTTAAGTTGTGATACTTTCTTGCTAAAATCATGCTTGTTTTTACTGTCTTTGGTTTTTATGTGAACAGATTGTGTCCTACTTGTGGTGATGGAAAGGTCTGCCACTCTGCTGCCGAATCCTTGCCTGCAGAGAGAGTGTGCAGAGTGTTGGGTGACAAAATCTTCAGCAAAGCATGTGGTAGAAAGTAGACAGGGCCAGACAAGCCTCTGTCTCCTTCGCAGATCAGAGGCTGCTCCCCTCCCTTGGGGCATCCAGCAGGTTCCCTTTGGGGGGTGGCAGCAATTCTGTGGAACTGTTACTTTCCCCTCCAGGCAGGCAGGGATGCTTGGCATCTTCACCTTTATCCCTCCTGGTTGTGGGGGAAGAGAGAGAAGAGCAGAAAGGATTGGACATCACAACCTCTCTGGGGAAGCACAGGGCATATGGATAGATAAAGACACTGTGCTGCCTCAGTTTAGTCTATGGTCAGGAGATCATATGATAGGAGGCTCTTCATTAAGGTGAGTGGTGACTGTCTGAACTGAGAGGAGAACAAATAAAGGAAGGGTTCCTCATCAGCAAATATGTCAAGGGTGATAATAGGCAACAGTGGTGAATTGTTTGTGATTAACCAAGAGCAAATAGGCCTATAATACTAAGTACCAAGTGTTTATGTGAATGAGAAGACATGATTAACTCCTTTTGTTTGAATAGATTTTATTAAGGTGATCAGGGCAATCTGGCTGTTTGTCTGAAAGTGTTTTATTCTAGAGATAATTGCCTTGTGATTTTACTTCTGTCCTCCAACATATTTGCACTTTGTTTGTCAGGTACTGGGATAAAGAGGTGCAAAAAGCAAAAAAGAGAGGAAAAACACCACATTTAACAAAAGCCATTATTCTGTGTTACTGGAAATCTTACTTAGTTTTTGGAATTTTCACAATGATTGAGGTAAGTGTGTAAAATGTCACAGGACCTACTTCTTGGCTAACAGCAGTGTGAAACTTGTCCACTTAGACTGCATGACATGTACTGGTGACTTCATCCTGAACTGCTCAGAGAACCTGATAATGTTCTCAGAAAGGTAAAACAGAGCTATTGCCCTGTAGAGACTGAAAAACTGAGTCATAACTGCAGGATTATGGAAGTGGAACAGAGAGCTCATTTCAGTGCATTATTTTTGAGACATTGCAAACCACTTGATTTGTAAGGCTTATCTGTATTTTATGTATCCGAGTGGGATGCCCAATAGAAAGAGGGTTTTTTGCTCTCTGTAAGTGGCTCTAAAGGACACATGGCATTTAAAAAAATGGAAGTGTAATACATACTCATGCAATTTTTATAACATCAAAGCATTTGGCAATTTAGAGAGTTCTCCTTGAAGCTCCAGCTAAATTTTAGTGTGGAACATGTTTCTTTAGGATTATGTGTTGATAAAAATTGGGTTGACATTTTAGAGCACAATAAAGACAAAATAATAAGGAATATGGCTTGCAGCAGTACTTGGCTCTTGTTTGCCTGTGTACAGACTTGGTTAGCATGGGGTGATAAAAAATTACTAATACTTTCCCCCCTTCTTTCTCTTTCAGGAAACCCTCAAAATAATTCAACCAATTTTTTTGGGGAAAATTATTAATTATTTTGAAAACTATGATGCCTCAGATGAGGTAGCTTTGAATTTTGCATATTGCTACGCAGGTGCTCTGTCTGTGTGCACGCTTATTCTGGCTATCATGCACCACTTATACTTCTATCATGTGCAGCGGGCTGGCATGAAGCTGAGGGTGGCTATGTGTCACATGATTTATCGGAAGGTAAGCAAACCTGTTCACAGCTGTATTTTGTATTTGACAGCTGTTCTGTTGGGGGAGTTTAAAAATGCTGTTATTTGTTATGCTCATGATTGCAATTCCATTCAAGTTACTCATTGGTAGAGACCTAATGCATGTGGAACGTGTCAGGCCTTAGATGTGTGCATGTGGCTTTGCTTTCTCTCTGGTGCTGGGGTGTCTGAATGACAGCTTCAGGCCTGCTTAGTGAAGGTGGAGAGTTAAATAGCCCTAAAGTCTTGGAAGAGCTGCTTTTTTTGCCTCCTGCTGCTGTTTGAGAGGAGCCTTCCCCATTGCTCTTGGAAGTGTTGTGTGCTGGAGCTGTAAGAGGTGTTAGCATAGAGCAGGAGAGGGACAGCGCTCCCAGGGAATGCTGGCAGCTACTCAGCCTTGCAGCTTGATCCCAGAGGAGGATGTGGTGCTTGGATGTCACCATCTGCTGCAGTCCCCTGCAGACTCTCAGTCTCCTGGGAATTGCTTCACTGTCCAGGTTTCCCCCCATCCCCGTTGTGGTTAATGATGGAATTTATTTATATTTTATCCCATCAGTGATGTGGAACTAGTAGGTTGTCTCCTTTGCGGATCAGAGGCTGCTCCCCTCCCTTGGGGCATCCAGCAGGTTCCCTTGGGGAGTGGCAGCAGTTCTGTGGAACTGTTACTTTCCCCTCCAGGCAGGCAGGGATGCTTGGCATCTTCACCTTTATCCCTCCTGGCTGTGTGGGAAGAGAGAGAGGAGCAGGCAGAGGAGACACAGTTCAGAATCACGTGGAATCCTAAAGGCAGGGAGTTAGTTTTTTATTACCATTTACTGGTTTTATTGTGGGAGTACTGCAGCCCTCCACTAAAACCAGTGAAATGTGAGAAGGGATGTGTGTTCAGTGAGCCGTGGTTTCTTTGCTGTCTCTGTGTCCTGATCAAGAAATAGCTGTCCTGAACTACAGATGGAGTTTGAGGCTGCTGTCAGAGGGAAAGTGGAGCAAGAGAAGTTGAGTTTTACCTATAGGAAGGAGCTGAGCAACATCCAGGGCAAAATGCTGTTTCCCAGTTGAAAATGTCTGCTTCATTCTTCTGAAGCTGTTGGCAATACCGAAACCCTGAGCCTGTTTGCTTCCAAGCAGATCTCCGCTGAGAATGCTGGAAGGGAAAATGCCCCATCTTTCTATTCCAGTGCTGCTGGAATAGTGACCTGCAATTTCAGACCTCAGCAAAGAAGTTTAATTGAAGAATCAGGACTGCACAGTTTCTTTGGAATGTAAAGAAATCTACATTATTTTAACCATTAAACATAGGTACCATCAACTTAACACGAACACTTGTACTGCTGGTGTAGGTCATGTGAAGTTTTTGCACAAAGCAGTAAAGTGAGGAGAGTAAAAATGTCCCCATTTTAAGTGATGGTTACTTTTCATAGACACATTTATTCTCTTCTTCTTTTGATACCTTGAAAAGGATCCTCTGGGAGCTTGGCTCTAGCATGGCACAATGCTTTCTTGTACATAAACATCTCTCTAAGGTATTAATTTACCAAACTGGTTATCAAAATGGAATTAATGGAAAATGTATGTAGCGATGGTGTTTGTTGATGAGTTGATACTGGCTTAGAAGCTTGGAAAAGAAATATTTGTAATATGCACCCTTATTTCTAGAGATGGGATTAAATGGGAAATTAATCAGCCCTCATTTTTACTTCTGAGGGTGAGGGTTGAGGTAACAGCAGAGCATTGACAAACCTTTCTAATAATTTGTCTTCGCTATGTGCTGCTTATAACTAGGTCATATTTTCTCTTTAACCTCATATAGCCTTTTGAAAAAAAACTTGAGTGTTTATTTACCAGCACTCTAGCAGAGTTTGTTAATTGCTGTAGAAAATAAAATATTTGATTTGTAAGGATAAATAGATTGGATAAGAGAGCATTCTTAATAGAGAACTTCAAGTGTTCATAATTCTTAAGTTTTAGACCCTTTTTCATTTCCTGGAAAGTTCAAATCTAATTTGCAAAATCCCTGTGTTCAAACACTTAGGAAGTATTAGTGATGCACATAGAAAACTCATAACAAAAATGAAAGTGAAACATGTCTCATGATGACTCAGAATCTTATGTTTTGAAATCAAAGGCTACTTTTGGGAAACTGGTTTTTGTTGGTTTTATTTTTTTAAGACTTAGCTTTTAGAAGTTCTTTGAGGTCAGTGTACTGACTTTAGCTGGGATGGAATTAGTTTTCCTCAGCTCATATGGGGCTATATAGAAGATGTTTTGGTAAAAAATTGGTTATGAAAGTAAAATTGCTACTTTGCAGTTGAGACAAATCCATTCAGCCAGGAAAATGTGAGGCTTATTTCGCTTAAGAAAAAAAAGAAAAAATCAAAACCAAGAGGGAATCAAGGAAATACTAAAACTTCATAGCCACTGATGATGGGAGTGGCTGCCTCTTCCCTGAGGAGACAAATCAGGGACAAATCAGCCCTCCTTATGGCTCAGATGCTTGTGTGGTTCCTCCTGAGACTGTCTTGGTCAAAATGAACTGGACTCATATAATCATATTAAAACTGGTTTTGCTGCTTATGTAGAAGTAGCTGGGAAGAAGTCACAAAGGTGATTGTGTGGCAGGTCCAAGACAGACCCAGGCCATGGGCCACTAGCAAGACACCAGCGCGGTCTTCTGATGGCTCAAGTGAATCTCAGGCAGGAAATATGTTGTACAAGAGGTGCTGTAAACACATCCTGATGGGACACTTCCCCAAACATGCATCATGTGAACTCCTATTACTATGATCTGTGGATGTCTTAACATCTTTTCTCAGAGCTTACCAACCTTAATACGTGGTGTGGAGCAAACACGATAGCAGCAGGCAGCTACCTGGGGGATTTCAGGTGGATGAGAGACAGGTGGCTTAAGACAGGGAATGAAGCAATAATTTTCTCAAATAACTAAATCTGATCTTTCATATACCCAGTATCCTAGATTTAATTTTTGGAATGTCAGAGGAATTTCATAGTGGAGTTTTAAAAGTTTCTGCCTTTCAATGTTTCTGCTGGTTTCAACAAAGTTAGGGTTGGGATTCTCTCTGTCATTAACAATATCTTTCTAACACAAAAGTGAGGTGCACAAAATGTTAGGGACCTTGATTGAAATTATGCTTTGAATAGTACTTTGAGGGCTGGTGTTCTTCTACTTGTTTCAAAATACTGGAACAGTATTTTTGAAGCAATCAGTGCTTTTCAGGTTTGATTATTGGTCAGAAAGGAACCCCAATAATGTTTGGAGAGGGAGAAGTAGTAGAAGTGCGCTGCTTAAAAATGTGAAGTGTTTTTGAGGAGTGAATTATTTCTGTACAGAAAAACGTGTATCGTGCTTTGTATATTTTTTTGAACTTGTGCTGCAAACCTGTGTTTTCTCTCTAGCAGATGTAGGAGGAAGCAGGGTGTGTTATTGGTATTTATGAGCAATTTCAGTTTGGACCTTAGCAATAAGGTTCAGACTGCATATTTCGAGATGGGATTTGGGGGGGGGGGGGAATATTTTATAAACACATTCTATTTTCTACTGACTAACTTTTTTATTAACGTGTAAAAATACTTGATATTTACTCTTGTTGTTTTTCATTGCATGTGCTAAACTTCATTTTACATAATTCAGAAAAGTTACGATTTTTTAAGAGTTTGTGATTTGTAAAGGGACGCTCTGATTAGCAGAGATAGTCTGAAATTAATAACTTGAGGGGTTTTTGCCTTCTGTCCGATAACACGTTCAAAACAGAATTCTTTCAATTGGCCAAACACTGTTCTGACTTTAATCTGGCCTTCAGGTGGAGTTTTCTGTTCCTGTTTTGTACAGACGCTCATAGTAAGGGGAAGAACAATGCCCATGGAAAGTTACAGCTCTTTTGCTTAGTGACTTGCCGTGTTGGTATTTTCCTATTTTTAATCACTTCAGACATGAAGATAGGGCATTTTTATTCTCACAGTCCTTCCCTTGACCTTTTTTTTTTAATACTTTGGGGCTTTGTTTAGGATATTTAGTCTAATCCTCATTTTTTCTAAGGTTCCAATGCTCTCAGGCAAAAGCTGAGATGTGCCTTCAGCTTTAGCCCTGGTAATGTATTCATGTATCTTGTGTGTATAGCTGTACTGTGCTCTATAAGCTGTGATAATTTGAGACTGTTCTGACTTTTTTAGGCACTTCGTCTCAGTAATGTAGCTATGGCGAAAACTACCACTGGTCAAATAGTAAACCTGCTGTCAAACGATGTGAACAAATTTGATCAAGTAAGGAGTATTTTACAGATCTTTCCAAGGGGCTGAAGAAATTGTGGGGTTGGAGTTAAGAAAGTTTTTGTTCAAAACTGGTGATTAAATGTTTCTAATAAACATTTCTTCTAGTTGTTTCTTAAACATAGAATGTTTTGTGTTGGAAGGGACCTTAAAGACTGTCTTGTTCTAGATCCCCGCCATGGGTAGGGGTACCTTCCACTAGCAGGTTGCTCACAGCCCCATCCAACCTGGCCTGGCCACAGGCAGAAGTACTTCCTAAATGTTACTAGGGGTTTAATTTGTTAGCTGAGAGCAAAAGTTAATTTTTGATTCTTAACTATTTGTTTAGGTAACAATTTTCTTGCACTTCTTATGGGCTGGACCACTTCAAGCTGTAGCAGTAACAGTACTTCTCTGGATGGAAATAGGCCCATCATGTCTTGCAGGAATGGCAGTTCTGATTATTCTTCTTCCTGTGCAGACATGCATTGGGAGGCTTTTTTCTTCCCTCAGGTAAGGCTACATGTTTTGGGTTGTAGCTATTTTCTGTGCTGGGTTTTAAAATGTACATATTGGGTGGAGGCAGAGTATGAGCTTGTGTCTGGTGATATTTTTTTGCAGTGTCACTTATCTTTGCTAATGTTTTTTAGAGCTGCTAATGTGAGATGTCTGAATTCCAGATTATGGACTTGAAGCGGTCTGTCTTCAAAGCATGCTGAAAATATCTGCTACTTATTAGCTATCCAGTGCATTAAAAGAGTTTGACTATTTCTGTAGCTACCTTGCTGTAGATCATGGCATAGAATTGAGGTTTGCCTTCCTGCAGTAATTCCTGGGGAGTGCTTACTCCAAAGGGGGTGTAGTTAGCCCGTCTCTGTGTGACTTACTGGGGTGACACAGAATTTGCAGCAGAAAGCTCTGGAACTTTCTTGTTCAAAGATCTTGCTCTCTCTCCTCCATGACTAAGATGCAGAGAGAAAAAAAGGGAGGGGACTGAGAGAGAAGGGAAGAAAAATTTATTATGGTGGTTTTGATGCCAGCTATGAGGTTTCCAGCTGCAAGGTTCTAGGCTGTGGAGATGAGTTTGGAGTAATTTTTCATTATCAGACAAATTTAATTTGTTTTCCTGTAACTTTATCCTAAAAAACCCCAGCAAGACTTGCCTCTGTTGGGATTGTTGAGGCAAGTTCTTGCATCCAAGTTTTCTGTTTCTTGTGTAATTAGCCATGCTTGACTTACATTATGACTTTATAAAAGGCTTTTACACCTAATTGGAAATATTTTTGTGTTCTTTTACTCTGTGCATATATGCTTAGGAGTGTTAGGCATCTTTCTTTTCATCTTTTTGTTGAATGGGTTCCTTTTAGCTCTTTGAATAAGTAAAATTTCTTTAAGTGGGGTACTGGGTTTTTTTTTCCAAGTCTTTTTTCAAACTTGTCTTGTTTCAAGACAGGTTTTCTAGACATGCTGAGCCTGGCACTGCCATTGCATGGCCAGGTTTGAAGAGAGAGATGAGAATTACAAAATGAACATGACTTGTAGACCTTTCATTTGTAACCAGTGTGGTAGTCTTCAGTCATTACATTCATGTGCTGTTTCTCAAATAACATTCTAGGGCTGTTTCTCAAATAATGATCCATTCAGAGTTCTCTGTCAAATTCGAAGGGCTTTTCTTTTTATGATAAATCCTGTTTGTAGAACACTTACCATATCTTGTTCTTAAATGTGTATTTTCACTGCATGTGCAATATGCATGCAGAAGTATCAAGCTACTTCACTGCTGTTTTTCATTAGTTCTAAGTTTTTGAGGTTTGAGTCAATAATTAAAAAACCTAGTGCTTAGCTAGTGCTTTATCCATGGTGGCAGGCTTTAATATCCCAGTTTTACAGATGGGAAACTGAGGCACAAAGAGATTAATGGACTTTTCCAGGGTCAGACAATAGGGTAACAAAAATATCTTTCTTGAAGGTATGTATTTTGAAAATTAATCAGTAGCAACGTAACAGTGTTTGGGGCTTTTTACCCATTCAGTAACAGCCACTTTTTGGATGCAGTGCAAGGGAAAGAATTTGTTAACCAGAAAAACTTCTGCTTGTCTTCATGTGCACAGATCTTCTTCTTTGTGTACAGAAATGTGCAATGAACAGAAGGAGTTAATGGTAAAGCTGGAATACATTTTAGCTCTGAGTGAGCTGATGAGTGTGTTCACATGGCATTTGCTGGGAATCTGCATGGATTTAAGGAAGGTAGCCTATGAAGAAGTAATTTAAGGATTAAAGCTTTTGCTAAAATCCAAGCATGCTTGGTGTGGCAGTTAATTTGTGCTATTATTCAGCATTGTTCTTGTGACTCAGTCGTGTAAACACGCGTGCACAGCAGTTCATGATGCAGCCACTGGCCTCAGTGCTCTGGGAGTTTGCAGATATGGATTTGGTATCCTGTGGAATGGTATCCACTGTACTCTGCAGGATTGCTTTTACTTGCACAAGTACAAGAAGTTTTGTAAAATACACATGACCTAATATATTATTTGAGAAGCAGTTCAATTATTGGACTGAGGACCATTTTATATGTATTTTATTCACAAGAGCTGGGTGCTTTCACTGCTTAGTCATGCAGTTGTAGTATTGTTATTTAAAATCCTTTTTCTTGAAGATAAAAACTGTGTCTAACTGCTGTGTCAGGCATAATTAAAACCCACAAAATATGCCTTGTGAAAGCAAAAAGGAATTTTGTAGCTGCCTTAATTTAGAATGGTTTTTAGTATCATAGATGGGTCTTCTCAGACAAAAATTTTCAGGTCCTTTCTTACTGCACTTTGTTATTGACATGCTGTGTGAGCATGTATTGGACTGATCTGTTTGTACTCTGAACTTAATATTTTTGAAAGCAGGGACATGTGTTTCTCTGCAGTAATTTACCATCAAGGCACTGGATGTCTGTATACTTGAAGCCATTATACAACACCACTGAGCTTGTGGCTTCTGGTATGTATGTACAAAATATGCTTATTGCAAAGTAGGGGAGTGTAACTTGAAAAAAAAATTTAAAAAGACCACTCCCCCAACCTGAGCATTTTAAAGCAATTTGAAACAGGATGGTTACTGTGATGACATTTCAGCAGGAAAACTGAAAAATTGGTTTATGAGAACTACAGCCTTTTTTGAATCACACCATTTAAAAAATAGACCTCTGATAACTTTATTATTTATTCTATCATCTTCAACTTCCTATTATGTGGAGACCAAGCCTGGAAGTTAGGTGACTTTCAGGATTGTAGGTGAGAGTTGTTTGCTGCTGCAGAGCCATGAGCAACACATGCTAATTTTGTCTTTTCCAGTGGTGGTGTGTGTATGGGGAAGAAATGATAAGCTATTACATTCTTTAAGGAATTGTTTTTCTTTCACTGTTTCTTTTTGAAGGAGGGAAAAGATGAAGTAGCAAAGATAATCTCATTCCATGTCGGTGTGGTTGGTTTAGGCTAAGTTATTTTCCTCAGTGTTATTAAGAATCCATGATTACACTAGGGCTAAGTTTCTAAATGCCTTTTCTTAGTTCCCTTGTATAAATATTTTTTAATACCCTGCTTCAGCCATCCTAACATTTATGGAACGCTGGTGCCGAGAAGTTTCTTAAAATAACGAGTAGGTGCTTGAAATTCTTTCAACTTGCGTTCTTTAATTATGTTGATTTCTTCCAATGTATCAGAGAAATCTTACAAGGGACAGGTTAAGCTGAGAAAGCCCAGTCACATCTTCTAAAAAGATGTGAATTTTTTTTAATGATCTCTGAATATTAACTTTCATTGTTATATGCAAAAATAAGTAATTTAGCAGGTAAAGGTATGTTTTATAAAAATAAGGTCTACATAGCTCTCCATGTGCAAGGTGTTTGTCTACATGAATGAATTCAGAATTGTAATAGGATCTATTAGCATGATTTATGCATTTATTATGTGGCTTCTAACGTTCAAAGTTTTTTTCCTAATTAAAACTGTGACTTTATTATTTAATTATATATATTTTCCATTTTTTTCATCAGTGCAAACATAGTGTGGGACTAAAACAGATATATTTAAATTAGTGTTAATTACAATTAATGCTTAAATAATATTTATTTTTTAAAGAAACCATCTCTAGATTATGAATGAATGATTATGAATCTAATGAATTATGGCTCATGTACTAAATAATCTCTGCTTCAAGTACAGATAATCCTAAAAAGTCACAAATGAGGCAAATGTCTTTAACAACATCAGAAGAACTTTATGACAAGGGTGGTTGTTTTGGCATTTTGAAATATTTTGAAAGTAATTTTCTGAGTTTTGTTTACTTCTAAATGCAATAAACAACAGATACGTTGTTTAAGGAATACTGCATGTTTGCACAAACTGACATACAGTTCTGAACATTGACTCAGCTCTCAGTTCCCTGAGAAGCAGGAATGCAAACATGCCATGTCTGTCTGCTGTGTGTCAGCTTTAAGATACTGATCTTCAGGAAAGCCCTTTAATGCAATTACAGTTTTGTGTATCGTCTTCACAAATAAAAGCAAAAACTTCATACATATGTTATATGTCCATAAATTGTCTTCTTTAGGGAATGTGAGAATTTTTCCTTTGTCCTGTTTTCAGAAGCAAGACAGCTGCCTTAACCGATGTCAGGATTAGGACCATGAACGAAGTGATAAGCGGTATGAAGATAATAAAGATGTACGCGTGGGAAAAATCATTTGCAGAACTTGTGAATGGTTTAAGAAGGTAAGCCTGGAAAGATTCAGCTTGATGTATGATCAGTGTCATTTTCCATTTTTTACATGTGAGTAAGTGCTTTATTTTGTGCTTTAAAATGCAGTTTGTGTGCACTTTTTGAGCGCTTTTTTTTTAAATTTTATATAGCAAGAGTGGAGGAATGAAGATACATTCTAAGGGAATAAAAAATTTAAAAATCTTCCAAACTTCAATAATTCAGGCTTTTTTATGCTTCCTCTAACAGTTGTGTTCAAAATGAGCAACTAATAAGCTGTAGCAGTTGTAATGCAGCAATTTCACCCTCCTTTTATGCATTTTATTACTCAAGCCAACTGGGAAAAGTAGAAGGGAGAAAGACAGCAGATCAGAAATTCCATTGTTATTCAACTGGCAAGGCAAGCTGTGTTTGGTATCCTAAGACATTTAATTTCAGAGGTTTTTTGACATCAGATTAAAACAAACTAATACATTTGATTTTCAGTCAGTATTTGCCCTTTTACTTGAATCTGTAACAGCATTCAGTACTAAAGGTTAACTGTAGGAATTTGGGTGCATAATCTCTTATAAACTGATTTTCATGTCATGTCCCTCTCCAGCATATGAATAGAAGGTTGGTATCCTGCTGCAGATTATCTGACTTTTTAGTTTTAAATGTTTAATTTTGGAAATCTTTTCTTAAAAGGAATTTTTTTCTTTTACATCCATGTGCCGGCTTGCAAACTTGTAAATGTTCCCTGAGATGTTCCTTCCCATGCACATAATTGTTTCCTCTGTTGGATTATAGGATCCTGTGATCCTAGAATGTTCATGACTGATGGGAAGCTTTACTGTCTTGCATGGAGCCAGAGAGAATATTTCTTTATTGAAAGCTTCCTCAGTAGGTTGTATTCACATAGCTAAATTTTAGATTTCCAAGTTCAGCACCTCATTAGGATTAGAGGCTTCTTTTTTAATGTTGTAACACATTAAAAAAGAACACATCTTGAGCCCTCTTTCCTTTCTTGAACTGTGTTGTGGAAAACTGTAATTAAAAGTCTTACATTTAGCCAGATGCTTTATTGTCCACTATTTCCACATTGGCCCTTGACAGTGGCTAAGATGCCATATGAACTCCTCCATTGCTCTTTTTTCTTGTGTCTGTGTTAGTTTCTTTTATGTAAGTTTGTGCCTCAAGACAGTCTAATATATTATATGCAGCCTGCAGGTAGGCTGTAATTTATCTGGTATTTATGGAGAGTAGCACAAAAAACTTGCTGATTATCCACAGATAATGAGAGGATTATTAAGGATCATTAAAGTGTGGGAAAAGAGTTTCATCCAGGGTTGTAGAAGTAATTGAATTAGACCCAATTCAAATAGTTTACATACAAATGTTCTTTCTCTGTACTCTGGAGGAGATTAGAGTTGGTGAACCCTTAAGCTGAAAAAAGAAGTCTTTGAAACTCTTTAAAAGTCTGTCAGTTCAGCCAATTTGGCAAATATAGTGGGAAAGTTGCTTAACTAGTTTTCCAGTAGTGGATCCTGCATCCTTTTCTTCATTAAGTGGTTACTTAATTTACTTCAAATTGTATAATCACAACTTGAGTTTCTAATCTTAATGTATAGTTCCAAGTGGAAGGTGATCAAAATTATTAAGATTTTCTCCAAGAATTGCCAGAATATGTGGAAAGAGAAATTAGGAATTGTTTTGGGATTTCATATTTGATAGTATTAAGTAGACAAAAAGTAGAATATTTGGGGAAGGATTTGGCTGTGTTGATAAAGGAAAATTATTATATTAATAAGGAGGCAAGCCTGATAGCTTCCACATTGTAGTAGATGATAGTGCAGTAACATTTTGTTGACTCATTTAGAAGTGAAAACTGCAATTAAATGAAATGGAAATTGAGAACAAATGCATCAGCAGCTTTTGAGTTGCTGGAGGGAGACTTATGTGTCTGTGCAATACTTCAATCACTATTTAGCTTGAGCAGTGACTGGCAGAACAGTTGGCCTTACAGGTCAGTGTTTTCTTAATTTATGAACCAGAATTCCTAGAGCAAAAGAAGCCTGGAACAGGGTCCAAATTGGGAAGGATTTAGACTAAGATGAAAGGAAATACTCTAAATCCTGTGATATAGCTTGAGGAGCAGCAGCTGAATAATGGTAGATACTTGGGCAATGGGCAAACTCTTGATCTTCTGGAAATTGCTCTGTTGTTTTCAACTGCAGACTATGTGTTGGTCTTGTCATGAGTTTTGTGACTGAACTCCACTGGATTTTGATACTGGAAGGATAAGGAGTTTGTGGGTGCTTGGCCTTTATGCAGGCTTTTTTTCATTTTTGCTATTGCATGCAGCCCAAAAATACTTGAAGCAGATTAGAATCTGAATTAAAATACTAGTTTGACTAGAGAAGAAAAAAATAGTATGTTAGTTTTCTGATTCTGAAAAATAATTGTTTTCTATAGCTATTAAGATATTAAATATAATGAATTTCTCCTCTGAATTTCCAAGCCCCTTAAATTCTGGTTGGTTTTTTTGGTTTGTTTTGGGTTTTTTTTTTGGTGGTTGGTTTGTTTGTTTGTTTGTTTTTGGTTTTGTTTTGTTATTTACCATATGACATGTTTTCTTCACAGTTGTTTGCATATGAGTTGGAGTGATGCAAGGAGAGGAGAAAGGATATGAAAGTAGAATCGTGCGAGGGGGTTTCCCTCATCCTGTTGTTGAGGGTAGCAGTAATTGGAAAGATGGATGTGATTTGTTTATGTTTTGCATTTTTAGGAATGAGATTGCCATGGTTATGAAAAGCTCCTACCTTCGAGGGCTGAACTTGGCCTCGTTCTTTGTGGCAAGCAAAATAACAGTGTTCATGACTTTCATGGCATATGTACTACTTGGCAACGTCATCTCTGCGAGCAGGGTGTTTGTGGCAGTGTCCCTCTACGGAGCTGTGAGACTCACAGTGACCCTGTTCTTCCCTTCAGCCGTGGAGAGAGTGTCCGAGTCGGTGATCAGCATCCGACGGATCAAGGTAGCGTTACTGACTGGGAGGGGGTGTGCATTCCTCCTCTTACTCTGCCTTTGTTTTAATGTCACTGACAAATGCAGCCTTATTGTGGTTTTGCAGCTTGGGATTTGTAATGAAATAACCTGTTTTGGAAACGGAATGTGTTGCTGTGTATGCAGGTACAAAAAACATGACATGCACTGTAGGGTGGGCTGAGATGTACGAGAAAAGTGTGCACGGAAAAGAGGTGTTGTAGACATTTCTGAAGTAAGAGGAATGTGTGTACAGCAGGTGTGCTGGGATTGGGGTTTGAAGAATTGGGGAGCTATAGGATTCATATTTCACACTGCAGTACCCTGTGATCTGTGGAGGACAGGTGGGAACCCCAGCTTCTGTCTTGTGGCTGCTTTCAGTGCTGGAGTGAAGACTCAAATTCAGTAAGAATGAGCATTGGTAGTGCTGATGTCTGGTGCTAACAGAACAAGAGTTGTACACTGTATACACCGTGGACCGCTCTCCGTGAGTCAAAGGATAAAAGTTTTTTTTTTAGGTTTTGTCCTAAAACTGTGGCAGCTGTTAACCTTAAAAGTTTTCTGTGGAAATAGCCCCTTTCCTTTCTAAATGCATTTGGGCTATTTATAATCTAGCATCAGGCAAGGTGTGGTAGAAGTGTGACTATGCAAATTTGCGTGCTTATGCAAATTGAAGGAAAAGTTTGCTGACTGAGATGTAATGTAGAATAGAAGTGCAGTAGTGAAAGTGAAGTGAGCTAGGTTTGCAGGTGTAAGCAGGTTTCTTTTTTTGTTAGTGTGCTGGACTTTAAAATGAGGAAATGTTCAGATAGTGTTCTGTCTTCTATTGGCCACTTGAAGAATGCTAAATAGTTCTGTATTCTGCTTTCAAAAAACATGTTTGGTTTCCTTTCCCATTCTCAGTCTCACTTTATGCAATATCCTCTGCTTTTCTTTTATTGCAGAACTTTCTGATGCTTGATGAGGTCTCACACTTCAAGCCACAACTGCATGGCAGTAACGAAAACATCATTCTTCATGTTCAAGATTTGACTTGCTCTTGGGATAAGGTAAATTTACTTAGGTATTAAGTGTATTGGCACTGCCATCATTTGAAGTCTAAAATGCAGTGTGTGTATGTATGGTGTGCTCATACAATGTATTCCATCCTTTGAGTTTGAGAATCCTTTCAGTATGTTGAGCTAACTCTGTAGAATAGTACTGAAAACACTATCAAGTGCATCTTAAAAGCAGCTATTTCTCAATACTATACTAAATGAAAAACTTTGTGTTTCTCGGAGAAAGTATTTCTTTTTATTAAGCAGCACTGTATTGTGGCTGAGGTACTTAAATTGGAATTAAGGACACACAGCACAGCAAGGTCGGCCTTATCGTGTGGGGTTTTTTTTTGTGAACTGAATGCTTGATCAGTCCATTAGTCTAGAACCAGTACAATATTATACTTCTCACAACGGGTTTGAAAGCTTTAGAGATGAGTCAGCACATATTTTTTGCTCTGTATTTTGAGACTGTTCAGCTGCACATTTTTTCTGCTTAAAATGCATCAAACTCACCAAAATGGCTAGAAGAATGGACAATAAACATGATAAATTTATAATATATCTCTTTTATGTAAGAAAGGTGAACATTGACTGTTTCTGTTTTAAAACTTTTAATTGCTATGGTAAGCAGCAATTTATGAACAATTGTTGGTGCTATTGCAGCCTGGCAGTATCCTCACACAAGAGAGACTTCAGTCTCCATTACAACTGCTGGAAGCTCTAAAAATTACTTTTGCATATAAATGTAATGCAAATAAGACATCACATATTTCCCTTTCTAAGCCCTGTTCCCTTACCTGTGCTGTGTCCCAAGGAAGATCAGGTGTGAAAACCTATGTGAGAATCTACCTACTTGTAGCTATGTAGCTGCAAAAGAAAATTGCTATTTTATTCTGCTTTACTTTCTCAGACTTCTCTGTGGCATCAATATTTCTGAAGCATTAACCAAGCTTTTAAAAATTAATAGATATGAAGGAGTTGATTGTAAATACATTCTAATGCAAAATGCAGTGTATTGCTTAATCTTTGTTTTCTTCTCAAACTGACTTTGGTACCACCATTAACAATATACAGGAAATGGTTGCATGAAGTGCCCATAAAACACTTTTTTTTTTTTCATTAGTTGTTTATATTGCATAAAGCAGGGTAACGTGACTGGAATTACTGGTTTCCTTTCAGTTAAAACCAAAACCCAAACCAAGCCATACACAAAACTGTTAATGTAACTTCCATTCTGATATTTAATTGCAGTGTGCGTGGGAGAAGAACAGTTCTCTCTGTTATTATCTGCTCAGAAAGTTTCTACTATATACTTTTAAAATGATGCAAAATAATTTTATAGACTTGCTCGCTGAAAAAAAATGGTAAGTTCTGATAGAGACGAGTTATGAAAGGAAAAATACAAATATGTTATCCTTTGTCAAGCAGCAGGCTTAGCTTGCTACCCTGACTAGGTTTCTCAAGACACTTTGGATGTCTGTACAGACACTCTACAGCAGGATGATAATTTTTTAAAATTTTTTTAGAGATTGTGTGCCAAAAGTGATACTAAAAAAAACCAATCAAGAAGCAACCCATGAATCCAAAATCACTTGATATAAAAAAGGGATTATTAGCTACCCTTTTAGGAAAAAAGCCTAACATGGTGTTTATTACAGTTTCTCAAAAGATAGACAAAACCAATTAGTTCCTGGTCACACTCTTGTTTTACTTAGGCAAGTATTACCTTGAATACACAGGCTAGTCTGATACCGGTGTGGAGCTAGGGATGAAGAATCTGTACTGAAGAAGTACAGCTTTTTACTGATGTTCCTTGAATTTACAGAGCAGTCTGTCTGCTCAACTGGGCACCTTCAGATTTAAAATCTCAGCATTTGAGCAGAGGCCAGATTTATCCCTTGTAATTTTAGTCCTTACATGAGAAGCCTAAGTAGTATAGTACTTCCATGCAATATATGATCTCTGTGTCCCTTAGGTGGGCAGAACTATTGCATTTTCTTGTGCGTAGGATGTGTAAGGTCTGCCCAAGCTCACCTAAGGAGTTGCTACCCTGAAGGGATCATTCTTGTGTCTTCTTGTCCTTGCATTCTGTCTGTTGCCTCCCTTGTGCTGGTTGTTAATGTTGGTTGTTAATAAAAGGTTTGTATGACCTTTTGGTGAAGCAGCTCGGAGGGATAAAGCAATAGAAAATGAATCACTTTTAATGAGATCAGTTTTCTCATAGCTGAGTCCCATAAACAACGCATGCAAGGTTAGGCAGAAGGAGGAAAGTTAGAGACACAGCAAGTTGACAGGGCACAGGGGGCTGGGACATTTCTGATAATGAGCTGTCAGGTGTACTTAGCTGCAATATTAGTCTGTGCTCTAATTTTAGTGCCTAAAAATAGGTGTGGTGAATTCAGGACAAATTGTCTTTAATTATGAAGAATGCTATTTTGCAGAAATATGGTGCACCTTAGGTGCGTGTGGCTGTGCTGTTTGCTTGAATTACTACGTTTGTGCAGGCTCTATGATAACTTCCAGTACTGCTTTAATGCATAGTATGGCAGTAATAGTTTAAAAACTTCTAAAAAATCTTTCTGAAATGTTTTTTGGCTCTTACATTATATTTTTTCAAGTTTTTGATGTGGGCAGAAATGTCTTTGCACTTCAGTGATTACAGAAGCACAACCTCAAGAGGTGTGAAGAAGGGCCTGTGTGTCTGAAAGCTTATTTATTTTTTCCTTATAGACATTGATTTAGGAAGAGATATTTTCTCTTCCTACAAACTCTGTGTTAAAAAAGAAAATCTTTGGCTGCCATAAATTTGTAGAGTTCTCCTGACCTTAGCACTTAGGTGAGCACCTGAGCTGTGTATTCTGGGCAGAGGAATCAACTTCGAGGCCAGGCGCTGCTTTGGGAGGGTGGTGGTGTTGTGCAGAGAAAAGGAAAAACAATCCCGCGGGTGCCACCTTGTGGAAATGTACAACGGCAGCAAAAGTGGTTTAGCAGAGCTGCACAAGTTCAGCTTCTGGCAGCGTGAGGCTCTCCTGCGAGCCCTGCAGTGTGTCCAGATTTCTGTTTCTTCCCAAATACTTTGAAATGAATGGCAGGCTTCTTCCTTTTGCAGTCCTCGAACTTTTTTGTCTTGTGTCATCTTTTGTGTGGAGTTAGGGTGGTGGCTTTTTCAGCCCCTTGAACTTCAAAAGGTGGCTGGAGATTTTAAGGTTATTCTTAACCTTGCTTTTCTGTTTTTGGTGCTTAAGGCTGGTTTTTGGTGCTACTTTGCTTTAATCAAAGTACTTTTTTTGGGGTTTTTTTAATGCATATATTTTACTGCTCGCATTTTAGTGTCAGTCATGCTTAGTGCGGGCGAAGATGCAAGTGAAGGCAGATTGTATTACAAAGGTGTTTTGCTTTAATGAGAGGGAGCTGCACCAGGTCCTTAGAAATTGCTGTTTAGCATAGCTGTTAAAGACCTGAGCATCCTTCCTTTCCACAAGTAGGCATTCTTGCAGCCTTGATAGGAGAGGTGCAACATATGTTGAGAAATAAGCTCATCCATAATGTAAAGGATAGGCATACAAGAAAGGAATATTAAACAGACAGTCCTAGGGTAGTACGAATGAATATCCAGTGTACAAGATGAAGTTGTGTAAAATCAAACGGCATTTCTATGGTTTTACTTTGGATAGAGCCTTGACTAGAGCAAGCACAGCCCTGGCTTTCCTGAGGCTCTGAGAGCCTCAGCCCTCCTTTTTCTTCTGTGTGCTCTGAGTTGCTGAGCGTGTTGTGCTGGGGCTGGGAATGCCAGTGTGGTGGCCAGCACAGAGCCTGTGTTCCCAAGGCTGTCACCCAGATATGTGGGCTCTGGGGAAGCCCTGCTTTTGCTGCCTTTGGCCTCCTTATTCCTTGAATGCTGTTTTAGCTGTGTTGCATGTTTGTGGTAAAGGATGAGGGTATTTCAAAAGTGTTTGTGAATTACTGAAGAGGCAAAAATCATATGCCTGAGAATATGATAAGCATATGGACTGATAGTTTATAGTGATGTATGCACATTGTTTTCTGTTTCTAAATACTTATTTTGATGGTTTATATTTCATTACTGAGAAATCCTGACTTTTTCTCAAATCTCCAGAGTTTAGAAACCCCAACACTTCAACAAATTTCGTTTACTGTGAGACGAGGGGAGTTACTGGCTGTGATTGGTCCTGTAGGAGCTGGGAAAGTAAGTCTTAATATTTATACCATTTCATGAGGCTTTTGAGTCTATTAAATGTGAAAACTAGAAACCTGAAAAGAGACACTTCCTTTATGTGTATAGTCACACATTCCACATCAGGATACTGGCATTCAAGATAGGCCGGTGTCCTTCTGGGTGGGGAGGAGGTGATGTGGAGCTTAACAGTATTTTGTGTGTTGCTTCAAGAGAGCATGGAAAGGGTACTAGTGCTTTTCTACTGTTAGCAGTAGTTTAAAACACAAGGTGAAATAGGCCATCGTGGTAGTAAACACTGCTCAATCTCTGTGATGTCTTTAGTGCAACCAAACTTTTTAATTTTTACTTTGTTTTTTTAAAATCTTTTCCAGTCTTCGCTCTTAAGTGCCGTGCTTGGTGAACTGCCTAAAGACAAGGGTTTGATAAATGTTACTGGAAGAATTGCCTATGTTTCGCAGCAGCCTTGGGTGTTTTCTGGCACTGTAAGAAGTAATATACTGTTTGACAAGGAATATGAGAAAGAAAAATATGAAAATGTTTTAAAAGTCTGTGCTCTTAAAAAGGTAAGGCTTTCTCTTTGTGTATTTTCTTTCCATCGTTATTTTTATTTTATTGTTCTTTCAGACCTGTGGTACGTGCTGCAATGTACAATATATGGAATTGTTATAAGTAGCATGTGAAATATCTCCTGTTGCTTATCAGAAATGTGTAATTATTTTTGCCATCCTTGTGTAAGGCATCCTCTTCTAATTCTCAAAACTTACACTAGAGGGAGGTATAGCATGTGTGAAGCACTGACAAATTTGGGAAAAGCTGTTCCCTATTATTTTGTTTCATGATTACATTTTAGCCCTTTTCACGCGTATTATGGTAGGGGTTTGTGCAAATGCAATAGGGGGCAGAAAACAAATGATCAAGCTAGCACTCTTTGTGACTTTCATTTCATAAATATCCTATATGCTTTCCTTTGAAATAAATGTTGTGTTTGCTGTGTATTATGCATTGCAAACAGCTGTCAGAAGAACCTTAGGGCTATGTACTGGAGAACTTGCTGAACCCAAGTAGGTTTATGAAAAAAATATATTTGAAAGGTTTGTGTGCAAAGGAGTTTGTGACATGAGATACAGAAGAGGATTAAGCCAGATTTGTCAAGAAGCAGACATTTTGCTTGGCAGCTAAAAAGGTTTTGTGCAGCATGTTATGATATTTCTGTCAGCAGTGACACAGGTGAAAAGCAGATGGTTACTGTAATGAATGTTTTTTGCAAGATTTTTACACTTGGCAGATAGAATTTTAGTATCTCCTGCTGATATTCAGTCATGCTGTTGTCTAAACTTAAGGCTTTAATGACTTTAAAAGACAGCAAACAGCATTAAAAAAATCCCCACTTCATATTGATGGTAGATTTGCTTTCATAGTTTTCTTGCAAATTTATGTGTCTTATAAAAGCTGTGAATAAGCTTTCAGAATATGTTTTGTAGCTTAATGTAAAACTTCCGTATTTCCTGAATAGGAAATATGATAGTATGACATGGAACACTGTGTAATTTTGTTGTCTTATCCACAGTCCTGAAGTCCCAAATTAACCAAATCTGTGTGATGAATGTTGTAGTTATTTTTCCTGAATGCATTTGCAGTAAGAATAAAATCAATGCAGTTTTTAGGGATATTGGCAAGATAATTTACTGATAATAGCTAGTGCAGTTTTTATTTTTTGTGGCAGCTAATTTTGTTCAAATAAAAACTAATAAATTTACTGTTAGACTTTTTAGTATTTTGTTTGATTTTCTGAATCACCAATAAATATTCCTTGTAAGACTAAGGATAGCAGTGCACTTTCCTCTGGCACAGCTGTAGAAAAAGTGAACTTTAGGATCTCATAGATTTTTTTCTGCTTTCTCAATTACCTTTTGCTGAAAGTATAGAGTCATAAAGTAACTGCAGATATTACATTTAGTATGAAACCTTATATTTTAATGTGTTATGTTAATACTTTTCAAATAAGAAATGTTACGCTGAAACAGCTTTGTCAGTCTTTGAAGTTAAAATGTTTTTAAAAATATTTTTATCTGTTCTTTCCTGTTTGCAGGACTTGGAATTATTGGCGAATGGTGACCTGACAGTAATAGGAGATCGTGGAGCTACTCTGAGTGGGGGACAGAAGGCCCGTGTAAATCTGGCCAGGCTAGTGTTTTTTGCTGTTTCTAAAATTTATGAATTGTCAGACTCCAGTGACTAAAGCAAACTAATGTAAGAGCTTGTGATACTGACATTTCTTTAAACCTTTTAGAGCCATATATCAAGATGCGGATATCTATCTTTTGGATGATCCACTGAGTGCAGTAGATGCTGAAGTTGGAAGACATTTGTTTGAGAAGTATGTTACTGCTTTATTTTAATATGAAATGCAACTGTTATATTGTAACTCCTTATCAAAAAACTTGAGAAAGCATTTCTGGGAAGATGGATTTCTTCACAAAACTTTGTACATTCACTTTCTGATTTTTCTCCTATTTTATGTAATTGGAAGATACAGGGTATTTTTCTTCTCCTCTGTGTTTTGTTGATTTTGTTCTTTATTTTTAAAAGCCCTGTAAAAATCTGTTTTGAAGATATTATAAATAGAAATATTATTAAGGGAATATGTGCCATTTTCTTAAGGAAAATGTCGAGTTTCATACATGAATATTGGGGTTTATGAATAATGGGGTTTACAGATATTAGTACTGAGTGAAGAATAAAATGGGGTGGGATTTTAAATCGCTTCTTAGTTTGCTACTACTTTACTTGCTAGTAATAAGCACTTAGTTCAACTGGCTAAAGGAGAGAACAGAACTGTCTTAGATTCTTGAATAATTTTTCATTTTGTTTCTTGAAATTTCTCTTGGGTAGGTGAAACAGGGCATGTGGCCTGCAGAGTAGGCTGCAGAGAGCAGAAATAGAAGGAAACAGAATGTACAAGTTTACTGTGTAGGAGAGGGATACTGGACCTTCCCCCATTTCCACAGGAGAGTGTTCATTAAAAGTCAGGTTCCCTTTTCAGTGCATTTCTTTTCCTCCATCCCTCTGAAACTGTCTAATCTAAGGCACATAGGTTAGTATCAGAATAATTTGGTTAGTCCCAGCCAGTGTTTTGTCCTTACTTCTTCACAGCTTGCAACTCTCTATGTTAAAAGGCATAATCTAGAATTTACTAGAAGGAAAAGCTTCTGTCAATGGAGTTCAGTGGTCTTTGGTTGACGCCTTCGATAAATGTGTTTTGTTTAGCATACTTGCATCCTTTGAATTCCATGCTCCAAATACATGAATTAATTTGGTTTTACTATTGTTCTCTCCTATCCTCCCCTAGATAATAATAAAAACTTGCAGAAATGGTCATAGAAATTGCACTGAGCAGCAGTGGCATGCACATTCTTTTTTCCCCGTACAGGGAAGCTTTTAGTGTCTAAATTTGAAAATTGTTCATCCTGTTGATGTTTGCAGTTTCTAATCTGGACCCTCTGAAACCCCATTAACATCTTGCTTTATTTTACTGATGTCTTCAAAAGGCTATTGTTTGTTTCTGTCAGCGAATATGGAGTAAGAGTTTTATGATGCATGGGCTTTACGTTCATTTTTCAGCTGCCATGACTGATAGATGGAGTTCATCACCTCTGTAGTTCACACGCACTATCAAATTCCTTTAATGCATGTTGAAGCTTTCTAGGCTTCAGCTCCTGCTTTTCTGCTTCTGCACAAGATCTCTCTGCAACTCCAGCATCTGACTGTATCAGTGCCTGAGTTGTGAAAGTGCACCCACCTGAGCTGTTAACCTGTCTTTCCCTGAAGTCTTAAGGTCTCTTCATGAAGAGGGAGACAAGAAAGTACCCTGGTGCCTTGTGAAGGAGGTCAGGCTGCCTCTTCAGCTTACTCTACTTTTCATATGAGCTGTGACATTGGTAGCATCTTCATTCTACTGCAAACCTGGAAGTGTGGATTTTTGCATTTGCAAAACCATAAAGGAGATAGAAGCCGTTGCACTGTGTTTTGCTGATAAGTGTGTGAAGACGAGGAGGAATAAGGAGGTTATCTCAGAGAATTTGAAACTCCGACAAGTAGCTGGGGTTGTTTCTGTATTTTCATTTTTTCTCTGCAACTCCAAATCAGATTGAGCAAAACACAAAGAAGTAGAATGAAAGCATTTTTTAGAAAATGGACTGGGTGGAGTAGTAGTGGGAAGGAAAACCGAGCAATGCCTCCCTGCAAAAGATTTTAAGGGAGGATTTTTTACAAACAGAAGTTGTCTTCTGAGGCCTTCATGGAATGTGTAAAGTTACTGGGGATAGTGGGGAGAGCGTTGTGTTCAGTAAGTTGCTTTGAGAAACAAGGCAAGGCATGTACTTTAGTGCTTCCTGAATAGTGCTAGAAATGTGGAGAAGACAGAGAGCACTTGGGCAAAAATGATTTCTTAGAACATGGTGCTGAGGAATGTCCAAAACACCACTTCATGCAGGCTGCTCCCCCAGGAGTCCAAACCACGAGGCTTAAAACAATGGATGAGATGGAAGAAACAGGGGATTTTTTAATGAGAATCTGAAGTGGATATTGTTCAGTTCACTCACTCTTTTTTTCTTGTAATTTTATGTTAAAGTTTATTTTTTTTTTACAAGGGTCTAGTCTATGTGTTTACAAAGATAGATATGTTCCTTGTAATTCCCCAAAGCGATGGCATGTGGATGGCTGGTTCATTACATTTGCTGCATTTCTGTGTTCTATTCAGCTACTGCAGTAAGTAGTTTAAAATATATAAATACTTTTCAAATGAGAAAGAATGCAAGTAGCACAGCTCCAGTGGGACCACAGACCATGATATTATTAATAAAGGACTTTCGCTCTTAAGAATTTCTTCATGATTCAGACAAGTTGTTCTATGGATGATGGAGTAGATGAAGGCAGTTTTTCAATTAATTCCTCTTTACTGGTCAGATTCCTTGGAAGGTATAAACTGAAGATTTCCTATTTTTGTGTTATTTGTTGCCTTTTTTCCTGTGAGTTCTCGATAGTTAATAGTAGACATGCTTCAGCGGGGGGGGTTGCCAGTATAGTTATATGTTTTTCTATGTATTCGGATATGAAAAGATGCCTTTGTTTTATATTTATATAAATAAAAATGGCTTTTAATTCACTTCGAAAAAATCCGATATTTTGAGACCTCTGGTTTCAAAATGAGGGACAGCCATCACAGATCCGGTAGCACACTTCTTTGTATGGTGAAGTTTGGAGTAGATGGGGATTTCTAAGAAAATCATTCAGTTGCACTTGGATCTCAAGGAATTTCCTACTCTCCCTTTTTATCTATATATTGCTATAGATTATATGGTTTCAGATCACCTTTAGATAAAGTTGTGTCCCACCAGTGGTATTGACTCAAAAGTCATATTTTTAAGAGTGAGATTTATATTTCATCAGTCTTTTGGGGCACGCCTTTCTGTAGCCCATGTATCTTTTCCAGTGACAGGAGCTGTGTGCCAGTCTCAGTTGATGATCAGCTTGATTTCTTTCTCTTTCTCCTCTGTGCTTCTGAGAGTAGACAGAGTTGCAGAACGGTTTAGGAATCTTTTAAAATAAGACCTAAAGTTGTGATGGTTCTTGGGAGTGGTATGCACATCATTCCTAGTATCAGACAGAATTCACATAGAAAAAGTTCACAAAGGTCTGCTTGAACACCAAGATCTCTGGCTCAAAAAGTTCCTAATATATGGACTCTGGAGGCTGGAAATGTGTGCCAGAGGCAGCATCTCTCTATGTACTTTCTCTAGCCATCCAGTGCTACCTGATGCCTGGAATAGGTCAATGGATTTTGTGGACCAGTCATATTTATGCGTGACTGGGACTTGTCATGAGATGGAGATAAATTATTATCAAGGCAGGCACAGAAACAGAAGGAGCAGAATAGAAATAGAGACAGCAGAGTAGAATGTGTAGGTTGTGTGCGTTCCTTGTCTCTGGCAAAGAAGAAATTTTTTTAAATTTTGTAAATTTTGAAATGTGCAAAACTAACTGGGGGATTGTTCTCCCTAAACTACTTAAATTTAAACAGAAGGGAGAGGAAAACAAATATAGGAAGTAAATTAATATAACAAAGGCTTTATGCCTGTGAGCACTTCTGCATGTGTTTTAATTTCATTTTAGTAGTTATTTTCATTGAAATGAATATAAGTATTAACTAAAGTTAAACTTGCATGTGAACTTCCAAAAAGGAGAGGGAGAAAGAATGGTAAGGAAGAAAGTAGAATCATTAAAGAAGAGACATTTTGCAGAGGTGAAAGAAAGCTGGTTCTTGGAGATAAAAACTTAAAAAAGATTGAAGAAAAACTTGTCTCAAAGGAAAGCAGACCTGATAGGGAAGGAAGAACAAATGAGGATTTGTATGCACGAAGTGCGAAGACTCTGCCTTTGCGCAGGGGAGCACTGTGTTGTTGTAGGCCCCTTTCTCAGTGTCTCCTGCTTCTCCTGCTTCTGCACTACCAAAGCTCAAGCTAATTATTTTTTAATTGTGTAGCAGTTGGCTGTCAAAGTGCAGTGGGTTTTTCAAATGGATTATAGAACCCTGTTACTTAAGTTTGTTTACTTAAAATAAGTAAATTATATAAAATAAAATAAATTATTTTTGTTGAATTGGAAGGGTGCGATTTCTAGAGAGGTCTGTCCTGATTCTGGTATTTCTGATAATATATGAAGGTCATTGATGGTACATTTTCAGGTGATGGAAAACCAGGCAACGCTAAAGGCAGTTCTGAAAACAGATATTTGTGACGTTTTGGTTATGGGATGTGAATTAGTAGGTGCATGCAGCAGGGAAAAGTGCAAAGTGTTGAGTCCATGAAGGTACAATGAGAAGGGATCAGTGGTGTGGTAGTTAATGGAAAAGGAGATGTAGAGTGTAGTAGATCACAAACTCAGTATGACTCAGCAATGTCATGCTCTTATTAAGGAAATGGTACCCTGGGATTTATGAGCAATGTTATATGTGGCAGTATAAGTAAAATAATACTCCTATTATGTTTTGTACATGTAAGGTCTCAGCTGAAATAATGTTTCAATTTTGTGCCCTTCAAAAATGTATAGATGAGCTTCATACTCCAGTATAGGTGGTCAAGAACATTCAGATGTCCCGGGCAGGGAGGCAAAAACCAGAAAGACACCTATCTGCAACTTTAAAGAAAAGTCTGTTTGGAAGACTTCTTTATTACTTTCATTTGTTTTTCTTTCATGTCTGGAGGAGAAGGGCTTCAAGTATGAAGGGACCTTGTACACAGGAATGAACTGGTCTAGGGGCCCTTGGGGATGTAATGGATTGAAATTGCACCAAAGGACTTGAACTTCAGAGAAAAAAAAATTGTAATGGCGAGGGTAACTTGTCCCTGGAATACATTTTCAAGGGTGTTGAAATTTCTGTTTAGCTTAAACATGGAGAAGAGCTCATTTAACTTCTGCCAGGAATATTTTTACGTTTAAATTGATTCTTAGTTGGGGAAGAGGATGCAACTTTCACAGTCCCTTCATCTTGCTTTTTCTTGTACTCAGAAAAGGCTGAAGAACCTTTGGGTGTTCTCTGTCTGGATCTTGTGTGGCTGTGTGCCCACGTGTGCGTGTGCTTGTGTATGTAATAAATGTGACAGTGGTGACTGGAGTTTGTGCAGCAGTTTGTCCTGTTGTCATGCAATAAGTGTACTCAAAATCTAACCAAGTGTGCCTCTTAAGAGTAGTGGACAATCCCAGGGAAGGTGAACTGTGTGGGTTTTAAAAGGCAGGTAAAAAGGTTGTGGCAGTGCTGGGCTGCCTCCAGCAGATGCCTGAACTCTTGGACCAGTTACATCTGAGAAGGCTTTCAGTGGCTTCTCTGTATCATCAGTGAGAAGGGGACACACTATCAATTCGCTTGGAATTGGGCTTTTTCACCTGGCTGTTGTTCTTCAGTTATACAGTGCAGTACTTCTAAAAGTATATGGATGATGAAAATAAGCCTTAGTGAACCAGTTTGAAAAATAAACACTTATGGACTATTTTGGAATGTTTTGGATTTTTTTTTTCTTAAATCAGTAGTACTGTTTAATTCTCCAGAAAAGTCTCTATGGCTCAGTATTACAGATGATCTGAAAGCTTCTCTCCAAGAAATTACATTTACTGGCTGTATTTCTCCATAATGTTCCACAGTATCTTGCCCTTCTTTCTCTATCCTTTAGAATAATTTTTTAAAGATACTCTCTTTCCAATTCAGCTTATGACATGTACATTTGTTGCAAGAATGTTTAAGACAACTTTAATGAAATGTCTTAGTGCCTCCTCTTTTTTTCTAGACCAGAAATAATTATATATATTTTCCCTACCTTGTAAACTTAAGAAATTAAATGAGGAACATGTTTTGTTATGGTTCTATATAGTTTTTGTAAATCTAGTAAGCACTGTCATCTTCTTATTTTAAAAAATGAGTAATTGAATAGAAGAGGTTTTCCAAAAATAACTAAAATCTTTTAGGACATTTAATTTTGATTAATCTTTCCATCTCTTTGCAGATGTATTTGTCAGGCCTTACATCAGAAGATTTCTGTTTTGGTCACTCACCAGTTGCAATACCTCCGTGCTGCAAATCAGATTATAATTTTAAAGGATGTAAGTGATTTCAATGTCTGTACTTATACTTTTTATTATCCTTTTTAATCTAAGAAAGGAAAAAAAAAGTCAGGTTTTAATTTTTAGTTTGTAAATATATTTTCTGTCTACACATGGTTTTTAAGTTTTACAGTTATTAATAAGTTGATTTTGTTCTTGTTCCTTACACTTCTGTATGAATAAAGAACTGTGTTAATTTTGCAACAAATCCATTTTTAAATTAAGGCTGAGAAATAGTCTCAGATGCCTTTGAGACAGAGAATGCCTTCAGTACAGGTGGTTCCTTCCCATCTTTGTTGTACCAGATACTCAGAGGCAGAGGGGAAATGCAAGGACTGCAGCTGGGGCTTTTTTTCCTGTTTTTTTTTAAGGCTGGGTAGTGAAATATTTGTAGTGACTTTTGATGCATCGCAATGGTGCAAAAAAGGGCACTGTCCCTCTTGTTCTTTCCATTCAGATTGCTTTAAAAGTTTCAGTAGCTCTTGAGAAATGAGTCTACAGTAGAGCTGGAAGAACTGTGGACATGGTCAATGTTGCTCCTTGTAAGGTTCTGTGAGGATCAGAAAATGGATCTGGTGTTTACCCCTGGGATGGAGCAATATAAAAAGACTGATGGTTGTGCATGTGGTTTAACAGGTTGTCCTAAAGCTCCATGGCTTGGCTCTCTCCCACAGCTTCTCCAGGGAGGTGATTCTCCCCTGGCTGTAACTGGGGCTATTCTCTTCCTGTTTGTTTCTTGGCCCTGTTAGCTGCTACAAGGTGACTAGTCAGAGCTTAAAGAGCTTCTTTCTGCTCCTCTAAGTGAGGAACTCATAGACTTCAGCTCAGTTACTGCAGTGGGATGTGTGCGCAGCAACTGCAGAACCCCAGAGGTAGCAGGGACAGGTAAAAAAAATTGTCCTTTATGGAAAGTGTATAATGAAGGTACTAAAAGTTTATATTGATTGTAGGGCAAAATGGTGGGGAAAGGTACCTATGCAGAGTTCCTGAGATCTGGCATCGACTTTGCTTCCCTTTTGAAAAAAGATGAGGAGGTGGTAGAACAGCTGTCAGTTCCAGGAACCCCCAACCTGAAGCCTGCCCGGAACCGAACCTTCTCGGAGTCCTCTGTTTTGTCCCAGGATTCATCCATCCACTCACAGAAAGATGGAGCCGTGGAACAACCACCTGTGAGTGCTCAGAGGATAGAAGTGTCTTGATTCTTGTCTGGCTGGGTTTTAACTTAAATTTTGATATGGGCTTTCCCTGCAGCGTTGGGATTTCAGGGATTACTGAATTGCATTATCAGGTAAGAGCTCGCCTGTGGAGGACCTGCCCAGCTGTGCTTGGCTGGCAGCTCACAGCTCAGCGTGGTGCTGTTCAAACCCAGCAGAGTCAGTCTGTGCAGTTCAGCATCAGCTCTGCTGGGTGCTGGGAGCATTCCTTGTATGAGTCCAGAGCCACCACACTGTGCTTCTTTCAGCCTGTCCTCTGACAGCAGTGCTGTAAAGGGCCAGTCCCACTGTATTGGGTGGGTTCACTGTGTTTGTGTAGTGTTGAACTGAAATGAACACTTTCCCTGAGTCCTGAGCTCTGGGAAGTGCATGTAGAAGCTGTGGCTTTATGCAAAGTCTGTGTTTGCATGGCTGGCATCAACATACCCATAAACATACCCACATGATCTTGAGCTGGCCCTGCAGGGGTAATCCTGGGACACCACGGCCTTGCTGTCTCCAACCCTTTTGTTGGTGAAAACAGAAGGCTTTGTATGGTGCCAGTGTGACTTCCAGGTGCCTCCTTATCTCTTGGCCTGCCCAGTGCAAAAGCAACCCTAAAGTTTCTGTACCAGAGGTTGCCTTCTGCTGGTGTGTTTGCATTCACATCAAACAGTGCAGGCTCCCTGTAACCCTGCTAGGCTTGTGCTAGCACTACATCTATGGAACAAGCAATCCCTGTATGTCTCTGATGATTGTCACCCCTATGCTGTGGGTATATATTATTTCTCTTTCTTCTCTATGATGAAAAGCAGCGAGATTTAAAAAAGGAAAAAAAAAAAGCTATGGACTTTTTAATGCCTTTTTGATGAATGGTTTTATGCTTCAAAGCAGTAAACTTATATTATTAATGCCCCAATGGCAATTCCAGTCTTAAATTCACTTAAATTTGTGGAGGTGTACCAAACTTCTTAGCAGCATTGAGACCGTTGGATAGGGATGGGGAGAAGTGGGAAGGTGGGGTGGCTGGAGAAACAAAAAACAAAGATAGGCTTCTCACCTTTTATGGATTAGTAGGCTGGATTTCTCTTTTCATGTCTGTCAGGTCTCTTGATTCCACTGCTCTTGTACAGCCATGTCTTGTGGCAACAAAATCAACTGTTACATGTCCACTGAACAGACACTAGTTCACTAGTTTTTATATTGCATATACTGTAAAAATTAAAAAAAAAATCCTGATTTTATTAATTTGTATAGTTCTTTAACCTTCTTTATGCCTGCTTCATTTTTTCCTTCTCCGTTTTTTAGTGTCCCCCATCCATTGTTTGCTTACTATGACTTCCCATTTGTCATTTTACTTGTTTTCCCTATTAACAGATGCTTTGTTGGTATTTACAAAGAGATTATTAGAACTTTATGCATAATTTGTAAGTCTTGGGTATATGTTGATTGATTTTGGTGTGTACTTGTAGAAGAGTATTTAATTTAAATGTTTTTCTGGATAGGAAAGGTTGGCCACATTTGCATTCTGAAAACAGAATCTTGCCCAGGTAAAGGCCCTGTTTTCTGGAGCTGTTATGAGTGAGTGTAGTGTGTAGGAAAAGAACCTGGATAGTGGTCAGAGTAAATATTTCCGGCTGTATATGAAGTTGTATTATACTTGGTGAGCCAATGCCAAATAAAATCCTTGAAGTGTTGCTTTGCAGAGTAGATTTTACAGTATTAGTGCACAAAGACTAATTTTTTTTGTCATAGCTATAGTTCGATATTTAAAGTTTTTGTATGCATAATCACTTTATCTTCTTGTTTAATTGTTTGCTAATTCTGAACCGTGACTTTCAAGTGGCTTAGTCTGAATCTGTAACTACAAGGCTGATGGGGTTTAATCTATGGACTTCCTTTCAGGGTGAAAATGCACTGGCTGCCGTGCCAGAGGAGAGTCGCCATGAGGGAAAAATAAACTTTAAAGTTTACAGAAAATACTTCACTGCAGGAGCAAACTACTTTGTGATTTTTATACTCTTGTTATTTAATATTTTGGCACAGGTAAGTTGTTGGAAGCCACAAATAATATTGAATGTATTTTGGGTTTGTGAGATTTTTTCCGCTCTCCTTTTTTTTTCCTAATACAGTGCATACTTGTTGCTGTAATGTTTAATCTAAACTATTTGGGTGTTCTTTAATAATTCTGTAGTGTAGCCAAGTGTCAGCATGGAATTTTTGGTACAGCATTGAGAGGTCTTGCACTGATCCTTATTCCAACAATTTTAATAATTGTTAAAATAAAATAATTGTTTTGAAGACAAAAAATATTGTTTTGATGACACTAAAATAATTGTTTTGATGACAACATGGCACAAAAATTATAAGCCAGTGTACTTTGTTTAGAAAGAGAAGAAAATCATAAGGTGTATAAAAGGGTGTTTAACAAACCTAAGCAGTCAGAAAGTTTCCAGTTGAGGAGGGTAAAGAGATGTTCTGGGTGTGGGAGTACAGAGCCTGACAGAGGTGTTCAAAGAACAGCTCACCTGTTGGTAAGTGCAGATTATGTGAAAAGTTTAGGTGGAGGGTCACTGTTTAGCAGAATGAAAAAGTGAGGAAGAGCACAGGCAAATATTTTGTGTGATGCAGACTGTAGCAGGTATGCAAAAGATTTTTTAAACCAGGGAAGTTATTTACAAACTTACTGAAAGCAATGGTGAGCTGAGGAAGCTGAGTGAGGATACCTTATTGCCTTTTTCTCTGTTTCTTACTGAGAAAGCTCAAATTCATTTCATGGAAATTATTCTTCTTGGCTGTAAAAAAATAGTCCATATATTTTAACATCTTACTTCTTGCTTGTCCTTGAATTGAGTCTGTTGGAAAGATAGCTAAGCAAGATCAGATCTCTGTAGTAGACTGCCCACAACTTCAAATTCACATGAACAGAAGTGTATTTTGAGATAATAACCCTGTTACATGTTTGTCGTCACCTTTTGTCACAGAAGGAAGGTGGCAGAAGGAGTTTTTCCCTCCCTCTCCTCTCTCATCCTCCTTCAACCCTGTTTCTGGTAATTATCTCCTGTAAACACAAATTTCTGGACTGGTAACATCAGAAAGTTTGTTAATCAAAAAGCATTTTGGAATATCTCTTGTAGCAAATTTAGGAACTGAGAAAATGAGTTCTTTAATGTTCAATTAACATACATTAGGAAGAGCTACTATATTTTGTTTGCTAAAGTGTATTGCTTTCCTTTAGTTTGCTAACATGTAAGGTAATTTAAGGTAACTTCTTTCTTTGTAGAGCACCTTCTAATGTGCTTGGCAAATTGCTGCTGGTCTTGAAAGACTGGATGGCATACTTTTCTGAATATGTGATGTTTTCCCAGAGAGCTTGAAAGAATAGCAAGGAAATTAAATTTTCTAATTTTTTTTTAAATTTTGTAAGATGATTTTTGTATTTGCTTCTTTTGCTCAAGGTGGCCTATGTGCTCCAGGACTGGTGGCTTTCTTACTGGTAAGTTGGTGATAATAAGTGGCTGGTTGTTTCTGCCTTTTCAGTCAAGTGTTGTTTGTTTAGTTGAAAGGGAATGGAACCTGCTCCAGAATAGTTCAGATCTTCCTCTGATTTTCACTTCTTTTTTGGGGAAAATAATTTAAACCTTATGCTAAGTGTAGACTGTAATTGCATCTATTCATGTTGTCATGCATGACAGCATCAATACATGAGATCTTTTGAACTAAAGATTTCAACTAAAGAGTTGAATCTAGAAACAGCTAAACACACTTATTTGATGATGGTTATCTTCTGTGTGCATTTCCACAGGGCAAATCATCAAGAAAAGTTGAATCTCACAACAAATGGAAATAATGGAACAAATAAGCCTGACCATCTAGACCTTAACTTTTATTTGGGAATTTATGCAGGTAATTGCACATGCATGTGTGTTTGTGTGTGTCTAAGAACTATTTATTATCTGATAGAGAGTTTTGAGAGGTGCAAAGCAATGTGTGGGGAAATGTGATTTCTAGCAGTAAGCAATGTCTTAATAGATTAGAAGCCTGAATCTTGCTTTCTGATTAAATAGATTGCAATAAATAAAATAAATCTGACAGAAGAAATAGGTTGAATGCAGAGTCTTTAATTGCTTTGCCTGGATTTTGGAAAGTAAATCAGGAACCGAGTATCTGAAAAGTCAGTCACATTAAGGTTGTGGTTATTGTCTATATATTAGTAAGTCATTGAGCTAAATCCTCAGTCATTATATGGATGGCAAGAGGGATTAGAAATGGATCTTTGTTCTGTGCTGTTCTAAAACTTGGCATGGCTACATTTCTTCTGAAGTGCCATAGCAAAAGAGCAAGCTTTTAAAAGGCATCCTAGATGGGTATGCAAAGCAGGTTGTTAAAAAACATTTCAATATATTTCAATAGGTAGCATTATGCTTCTGAATATTCAGAAAAGGGCGTTGATCCTTGCATTCAGGCATCCAAACATCTTGAAAAACTGCTCTGAGATGTAGTAAAAATTGCCACAGAAGAATCATGTGCATGCTCTCAGATTCTGCTATTTAACACTCCTAGTGATGTACGGTTTTGTATGGCATGGTAATTTCTTCATGGAGATGTAAATGATTGGTGTGAGAAAACAGGTGGACTGCCAGAAGAATATGCATTGAATGTATTCAGAAACATCTCCATGGGTGAGAGAATAGGTGCAGAATTTTTTGTTTAGTTTGTTTTCTGGAATCCACATGATCTAAGTGGCTGACAGAAAACATTGTGTTTGGCCTGGAAAGCAACAATTTAGGAGCCAGATGAACTTGGCTCTTATTTTCTCTGTGTAATGTCTTATTTCGTGAGCTGTTCCAGTGGACTGCACAGTATGATTAAATGTGGCAAATTTTACTTTCTCTGACCAGATAGCCTAAATCACATTAGTGAAAATATTATCCTTTAAGGAATATTTTGCTCTAGATAGCAGAACAATAAAAGCTACCTTTATATTGAAATGTTTAGATGACTTAGTGAGATATTTGCAATGCTTGAACAGACAGCATTGACTTAGCTACACAAATTTGTAAGTGAAGTTGACAAAGTTATAAAAAGGTAGTACATTTTACATGAAATACATAATAATCCAGCTTACCTTTTTCTATAATCTCTTAAACAGGATAAAACAATTTAACATTTTTATTTCTGATTCTCAGTGTTTGAAAAAGCAAACCCACTGTAGTAGTTCCTTCTTAGTCCTTGTTGCTTCTGTGAAACAAAGATTTTGAAGAGTAAAATTGCTGTTAATAGGGAACGCTGCTGGCCAGAACTGAGGTACCAATTCCACACCTCTTCTATAGGGCGAACGTGCAAAGAGCCCTTGTCTCTCTCATACTGGGATTCTGAGCTCATGAACAGGGAAAGCAAAGAGACAGACCAAGCGTAGGACTTAGAAGCATGTTTTGTTTCTCCTTCTCCCCAGCCATTAGGTCTGTTCAGGTGTTTTGTTGTGGGAGGGTCATACTAACAGCTTCCAGCTGCATCCAGGCCTGAGTGCAGTTGTACAGAAATGTGGAGTTTCCAGGATGTGCTCCCTCTCCTCGTCTCGCTCCTACAGACTGCTGTTAGGAATGGTCTGTGCCACAGCCTCTTGCTTCATGCCTCTCCTGCTCCCTTTTTGCATGACCCAGCTTTCCTGTTTGGGTGTATGCAGTTACTCTTGGAAAAACTGTCTTTTCCTACCTGGCCTGGAATACAGCAGCTGGGACAAGGCAAACAAACTCTTTTCTCAGTCACCATCTTTTTTCTTAAAAACAGCAGCTCACAGAATGTGAGCAATAAACTGCAAGCAGGCAAGTGAAATAGTGATGATACTTTTTTTTTGCTCCCTGGGAGGATACAGAAGGAAGCAGGATGGGATAGCTTAACCGTGTCACATAATTTAACACCTCCCTCTTTCCCACTGTAACTATAGCTGTTCTTGAATTGTGAATGATTTTAACCTTCCTTGAAAATAGGCAAGGTTTTCTGCTGATAGTTGGGGTCTAACTTCAGCATGTGCTCAAGTCCTGAAGTAGCTATGCTGATTTTTCTGAAGCAGATCATGCGGAGCCTGGAAGCTCTGTGAAATGTAAGGTTTAGATCTTCACTGTTCGCTGTTATTGACAGGGAATTTGGGCAGCCATATTGGAGATTATGCACAGCAAACAGAGCAACAGCAATCTCATTATTTATTTCAGTTTTTTGCCCTGTAGCACCCTTGCCTTGTAAGCAGAGTTGTGCCCAGAAGAGAAACAAAGAGTCTGCACACCAGTTCCCTGGAAAGACTGTTTCTTCACGTGGCATAAGGAATGCACCTTACATAGTGTGACAGACATGTAGTTTAAATGATTTGGTGTGTTTTACAAGGGGAAGAATGGCATGAGTGGTTTGGGCTGATTGGGAGTAACTCAAGGTTGTGTCTAAATAGCCATGTATATATATTACTTGTTTAATACCTGCTGGCAAGTGTTGAATCTTCACAGTGACCTGTGCAAGCCACAATTGCACATGGCACTGCGAAATGAATTTTTTAGTAACGCTGTTATGCAGAAAGTTTCAATACGCATTTATCTCATGGGTTAGCAGACATTTCCTACATTTCTATGAAGTACCAGTTCTTTCAAACAGAAAAAGAGAAATGGATTAAATTGATTCTGTGATAATAACTGAAGCTAGTGACAAATGTATCTGTGTTCTGCACTCAGTCTGAGTCCCCCTAGGCTTAAGTTTGGATTCTTGCTATATTTTTTAGATAGAATTTGAGAATTTGGTTTTAGTGCAATTTTATTTTTAACTTTTTTTTCCTTCTGAAAGATCCATATCTTTTTGGAGGCTCTATTCATGTTTTGTTTGGTTTTTTTTTTTTTATTTCAGGTTTAACAGTGGCTACAATACTATTTGGCATAATAAGAAGTCTTCTGGTGTTTCAAGTTCTTGTAAATTCTGGTCAGAATTTGCACAACAAAATGTTTCAATCCATTTTGAAAGCTCCTGTCTTGTTTTTTGACAGAAATCCTATAGGTAAGCTTATTGTAAAAAAGAAAAAAAAAACCCTCAATATTTAATGTATCTTCTTGATTGCACAAATTGTACCATCTCTGAACAATTAGAATTTGATGGTATTTTTGCACTTCTGTTGGGTTCTTTTGCTTCTTTTACTTAGACTTTCTAAATCTAAATTTTGACTTAAACACATAAAATTTAACAGTGTAGTCCTTTTCAATTTCAAACTCAAGACTGCTGTGTGATGGTTCATCTTACTGTCTTTAAATGCAGCTTACAGAGCAATGAATTAGCTGTAGCTTTGGTGTTGTACCTTGGCCTGTATTTGCACTGCTGTTCTGATGCAGTTTCATAGAGAGTCTCCCGTATGCTGAATGTGTGTGAATGCATTTTGTAAAACTGTGATCCAGATCCTTATGTTCTTCAAAAGAAAGGAGAGAGAAGCTGGAGCAGAGTGAAGAGAGTGGGGAAGTGGATGGTACTGATTGACTAGCCAAAGGTTTCTCTTTTACATGAGAAACAGAAACCTGGTGGTCTTCTCTCCCTTGGAAAAAAATGGACATGGGCTTGTTCTCATAGCACCAGGAAGCATTTAATTGTAAGGATATATAAGGATGGCTTTATTGTTTCAGAGAAAGTAGTAATATTTTCAGGAAATAAATACTCATGTGGAGAAAAGGTTCATGCCCATGATATGAGGAATGAAATGTGTACAATTTAATCTTAAAGAACACCCCTACAACTGCAGAAGGTTAGGGCTGTGTTACATGTCTTGCTTGTACTGTGAGTGTGTGGAAATATAAATTCAAGGCCACTGCAAAGAATTAGAAGGGAGGCTCAGGAAATGGGTTAGTGGCGAGCTAGTGAGAGCACATGCATGAGAAGAAATCCTAGTGCTGATGTGTCAGGGGTTTTCCTCTTCTCTCTCATGTATGTGTGCGCAGCAAAGGCAGTATCTTAATTTTTGAGGGAATACATAGTGATCTTGTAAGAATGCCCATAAATCTGGCTCATAATAACAAACTAAGAACTAGAAAGAAAACATCAGCAACAGTGGAGAGTAACACCAGTTTGCTTTGTAACACTGTGAAGCTCTAATTAGCAATCTTAATTTCTAATTCTTTAAATCTGCCTGTCGCTGGTATTCACACACTGTTGTGACTTAGATGTGTGTTTGTGTTAATCAACAGATATTTTATAATAGAGGATTAACTTCAGGATGCATGTATTTCTTTCCCTTCATCTTTCTTTTGGTCAGGGTGGCATGCAAAAGTACTGCTGTTCGAATCTCTGCATTATTTGAAAAAGGAAAAAAGAGAAGAAAAAGATGACACACGAGACAATGTTCTTGTTCAGAATTGCAGCATTTAGCAGTTCTGAAATCTGTTTGTAATATCTGTATTTCATTGTCTGATTTACATGGGTTTTTTACTGTTTACTTATCATTTAGAACTTCACATGCTATTTCTTGCATTGAGGTGGGATGTATTTTTTTCCCCTTTTTTAAAATATGCCTATGAAAGACATACTAAAAATAAATAGAAATTATTAAATGTGCCTTTTTCTAGGGTTGTGATTGTAATAGCTAAGCCAAACTATTAGTTATCATATCCTATATTGCAATGTCAGATCTGTCATTTAAGCATCCAGCGTGTTCTCAGCGTTAGTGTGAGTTCTCTAAGACCTCAGCAGAAGCAGTTGCTGAACTGAATTTTGCTGTTTAATTTATCAAAAAATAATCAGTAATTAAAAAACGCCACGGCTAGTGTTTTTAACACATGGTGATCTGTGTTCCAGAGTTGAGTAGGTAACTTAAATAAACAGACATCCCAAGCTCTTAGTAGTTCTTATTGGGAAAGCAGAGTAACGAGGAGCATCAGGGAGTCGACATTAGGAAATGGAAATGCGTGGTGAATCATGACATGTCTGTCAGCTCCCAACAGTGTAGATCCAATCAGTCTTGGTGAATAAATGAGATGACTTATTTCTAAAAAAATTGCGCATTGTGAATCAGTTTAGGCATAAGCCCAAGATCTCTCTTTACAGATTGCATTAGCAATATATAGGGAGGCGAAGGTTGTAAAGGGAATAGTAACAAGCATTTTACCCAGATGATAGAAGAATGTCAATGTATTTTTGGAACCTGGATTACACAGCAGAGAGAGAAAAGAAATAAAAAGATCCCTCTCCTGTCTCTCTTTCCAGCCAAAAATATTTGTATGTATACAGATTTCACCTTTCAATTTGGCATAGGTCTAAAAAGAGTTAAACATTACTGCACATTTTGCACTGGAAGAACCTTATTAATAAATGACTGTCTCTCGTTCCTTCTTAAGTGTTTAGCCTAACCCTACAGAGCTGATAATCCTAAGTGACCAAAGTGCATTGTCTTATCCAGCATTCAGAAAAAGTTGCCATTCATTTATGACTGAAATTCAAATTTATCAGCAGGTATCTCTACTGCATCACTTACACAGCTATTGTGAAAGCCTGATGGGTAGTTGAAGTGTTAGTATTTTGGGTTTTATTACATCTGACTTGTTCATAAACAAGTTCATTACATCTGCATTTGTTCATAAAACTTTTTTTTTTTGAGTGTAGAATTTGGCTCTCTGGAAAGTTCCTTTGCTCTTCTACCCATATCCCAGTAAGGGAATGATATGAATGTCAGAGTATCTGTAAAGTAGGAAGATGTGGACATTTTCTATTTCATAGTGAATGCTTTATATATTACTCTTTACGTGTCTCTTGCAGGAATAAAAAGGGGTTGATTCCTGTGCATGTCTAGCACAAGAGGGCAGCATGATCTGTTTTATCCCAGTCAAGCATTACAGAGGCTTCTTAGAAGGATAACAAAATTCATCTCTTATGCTTTTAGAGATGATATTTGAGGAGTGAATTTTCAACCTCTCTGCTGAGCAATAGTACTGTGGTTCCATTCAGTTGTCTTAATTATCTGCAAGAATAGTATTTTCTCCTGATCTTTTACACAGTAAGCTTTTCAGCTTCATGTAGTGCTGAGTTCAGGAACTTTTCTCGTTTTGGAAATAGTGGCCAAAAAGTCAGATAACCCTCTAGAGTCAGAGGAGTCCCACCAGGGAGACCTTCTTCAGCCATTATTCCTTTTAATTTCTTTTTCAAGATGTTTGTAACACTTCAAAGCAGATTTGTCATAAAAGCTGTGTGAAAGGGACCTGGACTTCAGCAGCAAAGACTTGATTTGGGAATTGCCTCTTTTGAAATTAGTTTCTTACTGAATAGTATAGAGGATCATACTTTTGACAAGCTTCAGGATTTGATTCAAGATTACTTGCTTAGCTTGTAAATGAATCGTTCTTTTCCAGGATTTAGGGACAGAGATTAGAGAAGTGATGCTAATGTGTAACTGCATAATTTTCAGTTATGGTGGTTCTAGTGTAAATTCTGTGTAATTTTGAATTGCATTGAATTTAGGAAGCTGAAACCTCTGCTGCTCTGCTGATGGGTGCTGTAAGAAGGAATGAATGATATGCATTAATTTGTTCAGATAAAATAGAAATCTCTTTCCCTTCTAGAAAATCTGCCTGAAATTTAAATTGAATCAGAATCACTACACAAGTGCAGCTTTTTTTTTTTCCCCCCCAAATTGTATCTCCCCAGACTCTTGGTTCTGACAGTTATAGGAGGAAAAGAAATATTTTGGCAGAAATATTTACAGCATTTCTGGTCTTCTTAGAAATGGGAAGCACTGAATTGTATGATGGTTGTCCTTGACCTGTTAAATTAACAGATTTTTTTTTCCCCCACAAATGCTTTGTGGAAGCGTTGAATAAACATTGATCCCTTTGGGTGCTTACCTAGACTTTGAGATTTGACCAGGTTATAGACAGAAATACTCTTTTTTGGTTTTGGCAGCCAGAAATGACACGCTGAACTGATAGCTAATAGCAGCGCATGAAAGCGAACTGCAAATATAAAAAAGATTAAAATGTGAAAGAAAGCTGTTGTTATAATGAAGTTTGTTTTTCTTTAAGGCATAAGGATTTTAATTATGGTGTGCATAAGTCAAGTGCTGAAACGCTTATAATTTGACAGAGAAAGTTTCTTTATAGGATTAAAAGCATGTTCATCAATGCACAAACGACTATCTGCATTTTATCTGACAGAAGTGTCAAATGGGCAATGTTGTTACAGTGTTTCAACCATATTATATTTGCAACGAATATGGTATTTCAGCAGTCTGAAAATTACAATGCTGATAATGAGGTTGTTAAATTATACTTTATCAGATGGATAGTGAAACTGCTCTAGTTAGTGTACATTAATGTATGCTTGTTCATACAAGTGATTCTGCTGAACAAGTAGCATGTTTAAACAAGAAATACTGGTCTTAAACTGTGTGATTTACAGTAGGTGGTGTTTTGGCATATCATGCAGTTAACAAGGCAAAGCTTCATGTTAAAATACTTCGTTTGTAGTCTCATTCGTCAGGGATATAAATATTCAGCAGCAATGCCAGGAAATGTATTGTATTCCTGTTTGACTCAATGACTCAATTTTTTTTTTTGGAAACAAGATCTGTCCTATCTTTCTGATGCAGTTTTCAGATACATCCTTGTGGTCAAGATGAATTCTGCAGGGTTGTGAAAAACTGTACCAGCTCCTTTGACAGCTTTCACATTCTCTTAAGCTAGTACAAAAAATTACATTGTCCTTAAAGCAGCAGAGGCTTTGTTTTCAACTCTCTGTGCCAAGCTCTAAAGCGCATTCACATGTGCACAGGTTTGTTAGTTTATGTTGAAAAAGAAGTCCCTATAGGACAGCCTTTTGTTGTGAAATAAAAACACAGATTCTCTCTTCCGTGTTGGTAATCACTTGCATTTGTTGTTATTAAGATGGCAACACAATGGGTTCCATCAATCATCAAGATCCTTAACAACCACACAATGTTGTAAATATTATGTTTGGGTGTTTGAGTGGAACAGCTCGTCACTGAAGTAGGTGTGGTAATTAAAACCTGTTAGGTTGCTACATGTGTTAAAGAAAAAACCCTTTAATGTTTTTTTCATATAACAATGGTGATATGTACTTTACATCTTATCAGGGTGTGATTATTAAATGATATTTTATGGGAGTTGCTCATTTACTGTTAGTATTATCATGGCTTTGTTAAGAGTTTAAATAGTCTTATGCTTCCATGTGTTTTATCACCATTTTGATTCTGTCAAGAGCCTTACAAAGTTGATTGCTATAGGAGTAGTCTTTAAAGTCAGTAAATGGCACTCTGGAGTTATGTGTACATTTATTATCTATTAGCGTAACTCGATTCAACTCTATCCTATTCTTTTCTGCAATAATAATTGAATGAAACTTGGCCATAAACCGATGAGACAATGCCATTACATTTTCAGTTCACCGAGTCAGAGCTCACCCCATTTATGCCTAATATGAGAGATAAAATTAAAAGCTTTACGGAAAAGCTGTTTGTAGGAGGGGATGAGACATTATTTGATAGGGAAATAGCATGAAGCTTGCACTGACAGCCACTTCCAAGTGCAGCCTCTTGCTTCCCCAGCACAAGATTCTGCGTCCCTTCGTAGGGATTTTCTATCTTCTTCACATTAAGATCCCCTGGTGGGGAAAACAGCCTGCTGTGAAACTCATTTCTGACCATATGCTGACCTACCCAGATACTGCAAAGTCTAGTGTTTTCATTTACTGAAGCAGCTTCAGAGAGAGCTGCTCTCGCCCCACCTCAGCCGAGCAAAAAGGAAGCATGGAATGTTGAGCAAGACAGGGAAGCCTAATTAAAAATCCTGGCTTTAGAAGACTGCACAGAAGCTGTTCAGAGACATCCCTTTCCTGCAAGTGTAGCTGGAAAATAAAAATGAAATTTTGTTTTAGTCTTGCATAGCTGGCATGCTGTTTTGGGGAGATTTGTGGCAATGGGGAACTAAATGTTGCTTGGAGATACTTGAAGACAGAGGGAGAGACTGCTGTAATATTGATGAAAAACTGCAAGGGGCTTAAAAAGAGGACCCAACTGAGGTGATGCAGCTACAAATAAGCTTTTAAAGATAATCCAAAATGGAGAAAATTTTTGTTTGTTTGTTTTGATAATAACTATTTTAAAATTTTTTTGCTATTTTTAATCTGTTTATAAATTGTGGAATGCTGCTATGACTGCTGGGGATAGTGTGGATAGTCGAAGTGCCACATGGTTAGAATGTCCTTTCTTGCTGTTCATGGATGCCTGTTCTGGATGGGAAATGAACATCTCTGAGAAATGAGGAAAAACTTATCAAAACTCACTTCATTCAACCTTGGAACAAGGCATAAGCGTTTCCAAAAATAAATTACTTTGGAGAAGAGCTGGGCAGGGATGATGAATAGCCACGTGGTGAGACCACATATATGGAATGTGGGAAAAGCAGTCCAGCTCTTCTCCCCCTCTGGTTCAGTGTGGGCTTTGAACATGTGGATCCCCCACCCTGGGTGACAGCCATGCACATCGGGCCCTTGGCTGTGCCATAACTTCCACTGCTGTCCCTTATGGACACACAGACACAGTTAGACCACTGGGATGTTTGCAGAAAAACTAGCCCACTTTGGTGGGGTGTTCTGGGGTTTTTTTTGTTTAATCTGAGTAGCTGGAAATTAAAGTGAAACAGATACTATCACAGTGCAAACTCATTTCATTAGCACTGTTCTGCTTTATGCTGCACAGAATTCCTTCTCCCAGACGGTCCTAGGTAATCTGCACTGCAGCATCTGGGTGAATTAATTAGTTGGGGTTTCTTTCTTTTTCTTGTTTTTTTCAGATTGCCAGCATCTTGCAGATTATGCAACAAGTGAAGATTAGTTTGTGCCTGTGGTGCTCTTGTAGAGTGTTTGGAAACAAAAGGCACTTCTCGATCCAAAATTAAAATTTTAGTGTAGAAAAGAATGGCTGTTGTATGTGAATCTGCCTGTTTTGGCAATCCAGACTAAAGCCTAAAGAATAGAAATAACAGCAGAAGCAGAGGTATTGAATCAAACTTGACTTCAATGTGTCATTCGGTTTAAAAAATACAAACTTAAAGTTATTTACAAATAGTACAATACAGCATTGCTTGCTGTCTTCCAGCCTGTCTTCCCCAGATAATTTTTCTTTCCTTCATCAAAACCATTAGGTACTTTGTCTGGGGCTTTTTGTTATGTATTCAGGTGAACACATATGCAGAACCTCCTTCAGGTTTTGATTTTTGATGTCATTTTACGGAAGATAATGTTACATTTGGAGAGGGCAACATTATTACAAGCTGTATATGTTGATAGCTACCAGCCTTAAGAGAGCTTTTCAAAGTATTCTAAAATAGCATCAAGCATATGAAGAAGATTTTTTTGTTTGTTTGTTTTATTAGTTACTGGACAATAGTCCTATAATTAGATTGGTAGTATGTAATGGACATTAATTATTGCTTGTGGCTATACCGACCTTGAGGCAGGTAGCTTGAAACTGGAAACTGCACGTTCATTTTTGTTTGGGATTTGTTTTAATGTTCATTTAAATTTGGGCTCTTGTTGAACATTTTCTTAGGTGATTCTTATTTGCATACTTAGTTGCCATAGCTTTTGATTTCGGCTTGAGCAGAATATTTAGTTGTGGTGGTGCCAAAGGGAGGTTGTAGAGTGAGGAGGTTTCTGAAAAGTCTGGATAGGCTGGGGCTACCTTAACTATTACTCACCTAATGCTGGGTAGGAAGTTGTATTCACAGAGCCAGCAGGCAAAGCAAGCTGCTGTATGGCAGAAAGGTGGCAGAGTCTTCATTCTCAGCTGTTTGATTCTGAGTAGAGTGCCTTTTGTGCTCAGAAGGTGGTTTTGGTATTATGTTCGTCTTTGCCCTGTTGTAAAAGACTTACAAATTACTTTTGACCTGTCTTCTAGTTGCAGGATCCCCTCATTCTTCCTCATTTCCCAGTTAAAAGAGAGCATAAAGGTCACTAATATTTCTCAAACTTGAGCTTTTATCATTTGCTACTTGTGCAACATTTATGACATTTGAAAATTCGGAGGAAGTTTAGAGTTCAGCTTTTCATAAGGTCATGGTTTCTCTGTCCACTGACATGGTTCTGGTCAGTTTTTATCCACTGTGTACTGAATTCATCCTCTGTTTTGTCCAGGAATGCTACTTTTCCTGCCCTCTTTCGAGCATAAGTCTTCACTAGCTTGATTTAATGTTGGGTCAGAGACTGCTGAATAATCTCAAGGTGTTTGGAAATCTCATAAGGTGAAGATTTGGAACTTGGACCTCCTTGCTAGCAATTATAAGGAATAATAGATGGAAGAGACATGGTCTAACTCTTCCTCAGTTTTTTTTTTTATCAGATGTGATGAGATTTCTGTGTGTGTGTGTGGTAAACCTCTTTTTTTCTCAATGAAATTACTGTCTGTTTAATATGTAAATGATGCAATTCAGAATATTGCTAATTCGTGTGTAGGCAAGAAAAAACACTCTGCTTTGTGGTAAACTTCCCTTCAGTGGGAATACATGCTTCTTTGTCCCTGTGTGTATTCATTTCTCAGTAGAATTTCATGTTCATGAGTTTGAATGTTCACAACCCAAAATAAAGAGTTTAGTCTACATTCTAGGCAAAATTCCTGCATCTGTTCTTAAGATGTCATAATTAACTTCTTACACAGGAATACTGTCCCTGCCCCATTCTTTCTAGGACATGCCAGGAGGACAGTAAGTGATTAGATGCCAGGGGCACTTGCTTAGTGTTGGGTTTTTCCCCACTCTCTCCTTTTCAATGTGAATACTTAAAGCTGTAAACTTCACACTGTCTTGTTCCTCTCTTCTTCTAGAGCACTTATTTTTTTTTTTAGAATCTGTCATGCTGATCTTTAGAGAAGAGGTGGTGTCTGTCTTCACTTCGAGAGTTAACTTCCTGTGCTTAAGGATGGGTATCTAGGATTTGGAAAGTGCCACTTAGAAATTGACCATATTTTAAATATTTATTTTAAAAAAATATATATGTATATGTAAAGTCCCATATGCTTTCCTTGAGGTTGGTACAATGCTTCTTTCCTTTCTCCCTTCATTAATTCCTCAGTTTCCTTTTAGAAGAGCAGTTCTCCTCTCTCATGTCTGAACAACCAGCCAAAAGTAAACAATTGCAGTTAGCTTTCCAGAATATTTCTGGTATTCCCTGACTAAAAAATGTTGAAATGGTTTAAGGAAGAGTTGGTAGTTCTTACCTTTAGTCAGCTAACGTTCCCTTACCATTGGAGAAAAAAATGCAATTGTTTGGTACTCCTTTGAGACAGAAGATACCTGCAGAAACCTCTGCAAATTTAAAGCCTCAGAACTGTGAAATATAGATGGTTTTAGCTTTAGAAGTGTCATCTTTTTTTTCTATTAAACTAACAATATAGAGAGAATTTTTTTTCATCAGTATTTTTGACAGAAAACTAGTTATGCTGGACTTATTCTCATATTAAGAAATCTTATCTAAGGAGCGCTTTCAAAATAAAGCCAAATTTGAGAGAAAAAAATGCCTTGAGGTTTTTATAAAGCTGACAAGTTCTAATATTCCAAATATGTAGTGACAATGATCTTCTTTCATAATTAAGCTACAAGTATGATTTAATATTGAATTCAAAGCCATTCACTGAATGCTGCTTATATTTAAACCCCCAAAAATCCCCAAGAGAAAAAAATGGAAAAAACAATCCCAAAATATTTTTTAAATTCAGATAAGAAAAAATAAACTCTGCTGCACTCAGTTTAATAACCAATGTTGCTCAGCTACTACCGAAGGCTTAAGGACAGTGTTTAGAAGTGATTGTTCAAAAATAAGTGTTTCTCTAAGATTATGAGGGCTTATACAGATGATTTTGTTCACCTGCTGAGTGTTCAGGAGTGGAAATGTCCAATCTGACGCTTTCCAGAAGTGTCTGTTTGCTTGAAAAAATAGAAACGTTCCTCTGGAAAAATAGGATTTAATTAATTTTTGTCCCTTCTTAGCCACATACTAAAGCGATATTATTATGTACTTTTAATAGAGACACAAATGTTTAGTGGAATGCAAAATCCCAGGCTTCTGAAATAATCTGAGGTGTTTCTAGTTTAAAATGTAGTGCTGTGAGCACTGCTTAATTTCTTAATACCTTCCTGCTCTTCCTCTCTTGTTTGTACTTCTCATGAGATGCAAGATGTTAAAATGCTTGTTGAGTACTTGTTATTAATTTTAAAATGGGCATAGAAGTGTTTTGAATAGAAATCTTACATATTGTTCAATTAAATGGGCAGAAAGAGAACAAGTTAGTACAACTGAAAAACAGTGCATTTGGATTAGATATTAAGAAAAAAATCTTTGCTGTGAGGGTAGTGAGGCACTGGCACAGGTTGTCCAGACAAGCCTGTCTCTGTCTTATCCCTGGAAGTGTTCAAGCCACGTTGGATGTGGCTCTGAGCAGCCTGGTCTTGTGGGAGGTGTCACTGCCCACTGAAGGAGGGTTGTAAATAGGTGGTCTTTAAGGTCCCTTCTGACCCAGGCCCCATTCTGTGTTTCTTTGATTTTATGGGTCCTGGAAAAACAGAAGGATACATTTATTCTTTGACTCCCTGAGGAGGAGATGCAAAAATAACTCTTTCAGCTAGTAACCTGCAGCACTTTGGTAGCTTTGGGTTGTATCTCAATTACTACAAAGTAAATGCGATGGAAAAAAAGTTTCAGCTTGGAAGAAGAGGGCTTTAAAGACCTTTCATACCTCTCGGATTTGGTGCAAAGCAGAGATTTAAACTTTCATCTCATCTTTAAAGGGGCTGTGGTTCATCGTAATGGAACTTGAGCAGCAGGAAGGACAGTGAATGCTGTTGGTGTAAGAGGAAGTGTGACAGGTGTAACATTTGCTCCTTAGACCAATTTTTCCTCTTGCTGTATGTCTTTCTGCTGTGGTACCAAAGGAATTCAGAGAGGAAACAGAGCAGGGAAGGCAGTTACTTTAATTAGTGACTTTTATCCTCAAAGGCTTTTCAATCTAATTTGATGTTTTGATTTTCTGTTGATTCTTCCAAATGCTTCAGACTTAGTCAGACAAAAGCCTTTTTCTTCACAATTGTCAAATTTCATTGAATCTCGAGTCTTGGTGATAGAGCTTAATTGTCAGCAAAATAAGTCTTGGTTTCTCTAAATTGTTTGATCCTCAATTGGTTTAAAAGTGACAATATACTTTCATTTACAGGGTTTACATACTGTTTTCATGTGGCATGTGGAGCAAAGTTGGACCAACCAAAAACATTATTTCAGTTGTTTTCTGTCAGGAAGGCTTAGACAAAGAGCTTAGTCTCAGATCCTTTAAAGTTCAAGCATCTGCCACTAGGGGCAAAAATTATTTTCCTGTAGGCATTCATCTTTTATTGTAGATTTACTGTGCTGCTTCACTTGGTTGATAATCTAATTTAAACCTCAGAGATGATTCATACCTCCTCAAGGGGATTCACAGCTAGTTTAAATTGTCTGATGTCAGAACTTCTCAGTTCTTCTAGGATCTGTTTTTTGAACATGATGGTCCTTTGGGTGTTTGAATGCACTGAGGAAGAAAGAATGTAACCCATGCAAGTGGTAACACTTGAGAGATAGCATTTTACAATATACTTTGAATTTTTTTTCAAATTCATTTGGATTTCTAGTTCAGGTAACTTGTGATGTCTTGACTTTATTTAGGTCCTAATCATGCCAAGTGGTCTATTGTGGACAAACTTCTGCAGGTATGAGCGTAGTACCTGTTGAAGTAAGGAACTTTCTGGAATGTAGAATAAACCATGTGCTGTGCTAGAGACTTGTTTCATAAGCCCAGCATTTTGTATACCTGTAATATGACAGTTTTCCAGAAAAACACTGGATTATGAAAGGTTACAAACCTTGATGTCAAGAGGCATTTTCAATTTCCATTCTCAGAAAGCCAAAAGAAACAAAGAGACAAACACCCAATTGTCCAGAAGGTCCTAAAAGGTTTTAGAGTCATCCAAACTTGTTTGTGACCCCTTCCTGAAGGCATGACCACTGTATAGTTGACCACTAAAAAGTTTAGGAATTGAATGTTCGTATTAGTTTCCTATTATATTCATATGTGAACTGCTATTTGAGGAGTTCTTCTCTAGAATCAGTCAAGGACAAAACAGACATTCAGAAAATTAAGAGGTGTTGTAAATATCATTCAGCTGTGATGAAAGGTTTATTGAATGCTTTTCATATGCATTCTAAAGTTAAGCTACATTTTGAAAACTATCAGAGCCAACACTAGTTCTCCAAATATTCTAATTAAATAAACTACTATACTAAGTTGTTACTAATAATACTCTGTAATTTTAATAGTGGTTGGTTTATTAACACAATTTTGCCTTTTGTGGTTTTTTTTGCTTGGAGGTATAGTTTTGTTTCATATGTTTTAACGATATATCCACAAATAGATCCCAAATGAAGTTCTGTGCTCATGCTGTTTTCTAAAGAGGGAGACAAAAACACAAGATATTTTTCTGTCATTTGCTTTCGTTATTATATGTGTATTTTTCCATTTTATTCATACCAGAAATTTGGTGTCTTTTTCAATGCAGAATAATGGCAAAGCTGTTGTTTTGAAAGAACCTTTCCCAAAATGTCTGGGGTCAGATTATGAACAGTGATTATTCGCAAAATTTTTTATGTGTATTACAAAACACGACTTGTGCTTCAGGTCCATTAGAGGATTTAATAGTGGTTTATGTATTGGATGTGGATGCTTGAGTGGTATGTGTTTTTGTCATAGTCTTTACATGGCTCATCTAGTTGTCCTGTTTGTTACACTCCTGGAACTTGTTTCATCCTAATGTGTCTGATGTATTTTCAGCAGAAAAGCTGCTGGTTTAAAAAAGTGACAAAACCAAATTGTGGTGAAAATGGATGTCAGGAAAACAAAATCAATGTGTAAGTAAGTGAACTGTTAAAATCCAATGACAGACATGTTTTGAAGGAAGAAAGAAAACTCTTACTGATAATTCCTTTACCTGAAATCTTAATTGGCCTTGTGAAGTCTTAAGACCCTGTGTGAATGAAATTAAGCAAACTAATCAGAGTATACTCTAAAGACTAATGAGACACAACCATCTGTTTCCCCTGCAGTTCTACAGTTAGCAGAGTGAAATACGCTCCTGTAAGACCAGTTTAAAGCAAGAAGTAACTGAAATCCTCTGAATTGTTTTCTAAAGACATCTCTTTCAATAGATACAAGTCTTCCCTCATCTGTCAGGGTATAACCTTGTGAATAGTCTGTATGTGTCCAGTGCCTATGGTTATGCAGGATCTCTTGGATGCACTTTGCCATCTTCCTTCAGGTGACACTGGCTTTTTGACCTCCACAGTTCTAGTTTGGGAACTATTTCAGAACATGATCTCTCCCTTGCTGTATTTCCCATTTTTCAGTGTAAAACACCCTTTCTGTTGCCTTTATGGCTCATGTGTTATTCCCCTATCTGGCTCTTTTTGTCACTCTGCATTTCCAAAATATCAGTTGAGGCACTTTTCTGGTTTTAAGTGTTGCAATCACCTTGTGTTCACCTGTTCTCAGTTGCTGTGTCCCCAACTCTTCCACACTTCCTAGCCTGTGTCTCGCTGTGTTGGGCTTTGTGCCTTGGTTGTGCGTGGGATGACATTTGTACCTAGAGCTTCTGCCATGCCATGAAGGAGAATGGAAGAAGCTATGTTGAAGGAAGGGAGAGAAGATGAAATGGGGAGTGGATGTTCAGTGAATGAAGCTGAGGGTGAAAGAGAGGACACATGCAAGCAGGGCAAAAATTAAAGTCAGTATGTACACAAAACTCTCTCAATATCCAAACACCACAGGTTTGGTGAGGTCTATGGCTGTGACTGCCAGTTTGTCTCTTGGCAATTCTGTCTTGCAGCTGCTCCCCAGGGCCAGATGGAGGGAAAACCTTTTCTTAATCTTACAGCCCCAATATACTGTGAGGGAGTCTAACAGGAATTGTAGAGAGGAGTATGACTTGATTTGCACATTAGCCTTCTCCCTATGCAAAGCTTTTACTATTTCTGCACCTGGTAAATGGAGCAGTTGGCACATTCCAGTGTTTTTAATTCCCTCCCTCATAATTCTGCTTGTTTCTCTTTCATGCTTTCATCTTTGTAACTTCCCGCTCACTGTGCACTAAAGTTCATCCACAAGCTGGCACTTTTTCATCTTTAAATCATCTCTCAAGATGCACCAGTAGCATTGTAACCACAGTACACTGACAACAGTTAAACATATGGGTGGGGAGAACTCATTAATTCCGTGACCCCTTTGTGTTGCTTTACTTTAAAACACATCTTGTCCTGCAACTTTCTGTTCCAGCTTACTGCTCCATCTTCCCCTAGCTCCTTATTCCTTCTGTAGTCAGTTTTACTGGTTTCTCTTAACTGGCACGACAAACTCTTCAGGGCAGAGCACACTGCTGGCTACGTGATGGTCCAGCCTGCATCCCAGTGAGGCTCTGCCTCCTGCCTCAGATGCATTAATCCTCTTCTGGCTGTTTCTGACATGCAAACAGCAAATGGCAATGTTTTCAGGAGTCCCTTGTGAGCAGCACTCTTCTGTTTTAGCCTGTTTATTTATTTAGGAATTCATACTGCTGGACAGCTGTAAATCAGAGCTTCACAGTGAAGTCTGTCTTTGATGTGAACAAAACCAAAAGGGTTTGTAAATTGTATTCACTTGTGCTTGAATGACGGTTCAGTCACGTAATTTTTTTCCTCCTTGATGTGTGTGAATTTTTTTCTGTGTTCATAGACATATTTATCATTCTAAGTTTCTTATTGTTTAAAAGCCATGAGAAAGAAGAAATTATAGGATTTTTCTTTAATTTTAAGTAACAGATATGTAAGCATATGGTTTTGATTTAACCTCTAGTGTTCAGCTATTAAAAATCTATGGGGATTTATGTAAGGTATATTTATACATAATCATTAAAGGTTCTTTGGTTTTGATATATGCATGACTAATGTTTTAGTGTGGTCAGCAGCTACTTCTCATTTGTAGCTGCTTATTTCTAGTATATTTCTCTTTTTTGTTTTTGAGATGAAGCTTTCTAATAGTTGTCCAGTAGAGGAGGACAGTAGAGTCAAAGGCAGTGCAGTATAACTTTTCAAAATGCTTATAATTTAATGAATGAAATTGTCTTTCTTTTAATGTAATGAATAAGATATACAGTAGAGAAGAGGTCATATTTGGGGTTTTTTTCTCATTTGATTTCATTTAAGTGTTGTTAATTATAGTTTAGGCTGTAAAGAAGTTTACTTTATAGTGATATTTTTTTCCCCAGAAGCCAAGGGCCCAAGGAAATGCATTGTCAGACTGTATGTATATTCTCTTGGACATCACTTCTGGAATAAAACTCTTGGGTTGTGATTGCCTTCAGCTTTTCTGAGACAAAAGATTTTTGGTTGTTTCTCAGGCAAGATTTGCAAGTGGAATTTGGTGCCAGTCGCAAAACAGAAGAGTAGGTGAAGTCCCAAATTGAAGCAAAATATTTATTTTTGTGGGGCATGAGGGTGTCGGGTGTGTCTTCTTTAACACAGAGCAAATTTTCCAAGGGAATGCTTTGATTATTTGCACAGCAGACTAAGAGAGCTTTCTGAGAGCTATAGCAGAATATCTCTTGAATTCTGTAGTAATAACCTTCCCTGTGAGGCAGGAAAAAATTCATTGAAAATTATCCAGTGTCATCCATTGAGCCTTCTGGATAGCCAAACCCAAGTGGTTTTTTAATAAATTTTTTCTGATTCCCAGTGGCTATTTTTATAGCAGGAATAGTTAAAAAGGAAAATATATTTCAGGAATCATTACATGGGTATATAATGAATGAACTTTAGAAAGAATCCCTCCTTTCCAAACAATCACATATTCCAGAAGAAGAGAGAAAGAAAAAGAAACTGAAGCTAAAGAAAAATGAATGATCAAGTTGAAGGAACATGCCAAACAAAAGAGAACAATTTACAGTCAGATGAAGATGTGAAATGCCTCTGCTGTTTGGCCTGTCCAGAGGCTTTATCCTCAGAATGAGTGGGCTAGGTAGAGGCCAGATATTTTGGCTGTCCCAAGACAGCCTCTATAGAACTTCCCTATAGACTTCTAAACAGAAGAAACAGTCCCTAAAGAATTCTCTTTCATGGTTCCGAAAAAAAGATGAGCGGGGATCTGAATATATAAGATTGATAAAATATGGCATATTATTTGTTTTTGAAATGATAACCATATAGCAGTGATAACCAGATAGCAGTTTCAACTAAGATTTCAGGAGTCGAATGCTTTATATTCAGTTATGTCCTGTTTCTCCATTGTCATTTTAGACTGGAGTGGTGATTGAGCCCCTGTAGCTTCAACACTAATTAAAAAAAGAGAGGGAGAAGAGAGAAACATTGGAACATTGGAAATTAAGATTCTTATCTTTAGGAGATAGAATGGGAAAAACAACAAATATGAGCAGATTTGCAAGAGCTGTGTGAGATCCCCCTCAATATTTTCTGAAATGCAGTATTTAAAGCCTATTCTGAATCAAGTCTTGATAGTATAAATAGCATAGGAAAACTCCTTTTTGTTGTTGGAAAAACCTTACCAGAAAGGTGACATATATTTCCATTTTTATTTTAATTCTTGCATTGAAGTGTATTTTTATATATAGCTACCAAATATGAAAATAGCTCTAATAGCATAAGGTCCTTTGGGTGTTTGAATGCACTGAGGAAGAAAGAATGAGGAAAGGAAAGAATGTAACCCCCTCTCATGTAAGTATTCCAGCAACAAAATACTCTTCATATATTTCAGTCCATCCTGTTTGTAGTATTCTGTTTAAATTTTCTAAGTCCCTTTTCCAGCAAAGCAGCACTGGGGACATATTCAGCCCAAATTGGATTTGTAGCAGAAAGAACTAGGCTACACAAGTGCTCTTTTATAAGGGGGTGCATTTGTCGTTAAATATTTTAGCCAAGAATTAAATTCATAATTGTGCTAGTAGAAAGTCATTATAAGCTTGCATTTTGTAGATAATGTTTCAAGTTTCTGTTATACAGATGCTTTCATTGTGGTGAGAAGTTGAAGTAGGTAACTTAATATATGAAAAAGAAGATGGTGTAAAGCAATGGAGAACTTCGTCAGTAGTGTATAACTTGACATCTTTTTAAAGGCCAATTGATAAGAAGTTGCAAATGGTTTTTTTTTTTTTTGTTTTTTGTTTTTTTGGTTTTTTTTTTGTTCAGTTGGACTGTGTCCCTTAAAAATGGGAGTTAAGTCATGCTGCTAATATTGAAGCGTATAGCAGAAATTAAGTTCTGCTGTATTTTGGCAGTACATTAGATTTGGTGGTGTCATTTTAGGTTGTGAGGTTTTTTTGTTTCAGTATGTTTAAATGTAGATTTTTTTTCATTAAACTGAGGATAACTTAAAATAGCTTCAGTGGATGAGTTTAAAATGAAACAGAGAGGATATCCAGAGCTTAACTTCTGGAATGGTTAGAACTTTGTTCTGGCAATCTTCATCACAGGTTTACATATTAGAAGTTTGATAGTACTCCAGGGATCTCGGGTGTTGCAAGTGTCTGCTTCCCTTGTCATTCTAATTGTGAAGCAGAGATGTAGTTTTGTACTCAGGTTCTCGCATAAGACTTTTTTATATTGCCAGAATTTTGTACTTTTAAATGATTTTGAATCTTCCTTTCACAATCAATTACAGGGTATGATTGCAGGGATCGATAATTAGAAAATTGCTGATGAATATATTATCCCAGCTCTAGCATACTTTTTTAAATGGGATCACTTTATTAGCAAGTATAATACAGCACCAAAGTTAAATTCTCTTTTATAAATGCTGTTAACGTCTGGAATTGTAACCAACTTAGTTAATGGGTAATGAGATACAATTGGAAAGGTAGTTAGGATGCAGAAGGTATTTGCCAAGAAAGCAATTTCAGAGAGAAGGAAAGTTACACTTCCCCCTCTTCCTCCACACAATCAAGAGGTTTTTCCTTTGTGTGCTTCTGTTTTTAGTGGAGACTTTAGCTGTAATTTCTGCATTGTATCTTATGTGAGGAGGCTTTGGCTGGTGATAACAGATGTTAATACATGTGCTCTTCTGAGTACACCCAGGAAAAAGGACAAATCAACTGTACCATATAAATTACCAAAGAGATAAAAAAAATTGTATAGAGCATTGCCCTATTTCGGTTTGCCGCAGCAGGGTAGTTCCAGTCAATGGTATGTATGGACTAGAAAGCTCCAGAAACAACTGTACGGTTAGGTTCAATGTATTCATACTAGGTAATGTAGATGTCTCCATCAGCAGTAAAAATAAAAATTCATTTCCAAAGAAGCCTGTTTTCCATTCTTATCTTTATCATAGTTATTCTTCTTCCTTTAAATCCTACACTTAAAAATAAGATCAAACACAGTGTTTGCATTTTCTTCTCATTTCCTAACTGTTTTCTTGTTTGACAGCATTTGTGTAAAAAGTCCTTTTCAAGTAGTAAATTAATTTGGATAGAAGGCTTCCCACCTGAATTCATTACATGCTGGCAGTTTAGATAAATGGATATTATGGTCTCAGCATATTTCGGCCCAGCACCGCTGTGCCTATTTGCAAATGTCTAAGAAAGTGATAATATTCCTATCAGTTTCAGACTGCTAAAGAAAAGAAATGGGGTAGAATTTCTTATTTATATTTATAGGATGCCTGTGGGGAAGACAGCAATGCTGTATATGGCAGTTTGTGTGGACATGTGGTGCTAAACATATATTAAAAAAAGATAACAGACCTTTTGACGTTTCTTTGTAGAAATATGGAAGAAAAGCCAGAGTAGATCAGTAATTGACAGTTATGCAGGAGATGCATTTCCAGATTTCTTTCTGAAGAAATATTTCACAAACTTACAATTCCTTTCAAAGTCGGTAATCCATCTTTAATTATTTTGTTGATTTCATAGTTGTATTTTACAAGGTTGATGTAATGTCTGCTTCCTGCCAACATTTGATACGGACAATCCACTTTGTCATTGCTTTGATGAAACGGCAGGCTGCTTCTAGTTGCAGTACTTTTTTTTTTTTTGTGGGGGTGTGTGTTTGTGTGTGTGAACTGAGCACGGGTAAAGGCTTATCAGTTGCTGAATGCCACAGTTTAACAGCAAGATCTGTGGGGAGCTGCCAGTTTGTACCACAGACAGAATGGGAAGCATGTTCAATGCAGTTCAGTGGATGGGTGTTTACATGTACCTGGTTCCGTACAGCTATTTCTTCTATTCGTACTTTTTGAGTGTGCCTTTTTTGCAACACATACACTTGAGAGCATTATTTTGCTACCAGGTGTCCATTTAAAAGGGCTTTGGTGTTCCAAGCTGTAATTGGGACTGCTGGAGTGCACAATTCCTCTCTTTGGGGTCAGGAAGCCCGTGCTGTGCCGTGGCTGTTGCAGACAGTGGTGGCACCCAGCCACCGTGGTGCCCCGGTGTCTGGGGACTGGGGGACACAAGGGGCTTCTGCTCACTCAGCAAAGTCAGTGGCTGCACAGTATGTGCTTTGGGATTGTCTGACATGGATCCATCCAAAGGTTGTCTGTCCTAGCCCAGGTGAGCATCTCCTTGGCATGACATACCTTCAAGCAAGTGTGCAATCCTAGCTGGGGTTGTTTAGGTTTAGTTACACATAAATGACTAAGTACCTTCTTTAATCTCTTCTTAGCACTACAGGTTGCCTTTAGACTGGTTTCTGTGAGTTTACAGCAAGGAGCAGAAGAGAATGTAACTTTTTCTCTGTGGAGGCTGGACAGTGAGGGTTTTCTGGCTTCAGAACAGCTTAAGAGATTTTGAATTTTTTTTCCCCTAGTGAATGAAGTACATGGATGGGGATATTTAGGCCAATTGCTATGGAGGAGTTTAGGTTACTATGCAAAGCAGTATTTATTAATAACATTTGCATATTGAAATAAAAAGTGTGATGCAATCAAAATTGCCTGCACTGAGGATTAGCCTGATCTCTGAGGGGAAAAACATTCCAAGACTGTGCACCCGTGCACACACATGCACGCACAAGTGGCAAAATCTTTCTGTCTGTAGAAGGCTCTTTTCTTAAACCATTCTTTTCCAAAGAGTCAGTGAAGTAGAGAAGTAGTGACAAAGTATTTCTGCAATGTGTGATGAAGCAAGTGGATATAAAGGTTTTGTAAACTCATTGCAAGGTATAGAAAATCAATGTGCCTACCCTATTGTGTTACACAGAAGTATTTCAGTGAATGCCCTCGCCAACAAAGTATACTAGAAGTGCCAAATACATTTAGAAATAATGTACTCTTGCTCTTAGGGTCGTTGGAATTTGGGTTGCACAACATTGAATACTGTGGATGGCATTTGGCTATTCCATTGGAGGATCCTAGTTTCTTGTTTAAAAAAAAAAGTCCTTTTCTGGTGTTTACATCTTGAGTGTTGATTCAGTTTGGATTATATTTCTTTCATGATAAAGTATGTATAAACATTTTAAAAAGGTGTGGCACAGTCAAGTGTTTTCATTATTTGTATGATAGGTTTGAACATCTATTCCAAAGTATCAGTAGGCACCTGCAGAAGCAAAGTGGGTTTGTAGCACCTGAACACATTCCGATTCGTGCAATTAAAGCAGTTTACAGAGTGAGAAAGAAAAGAATATCACATACTGAGGTTTGATGTCTTTTTCACAGAGGACAAAAGAGTTTTGGTTCTTTCACTTCAAGTTTAGCCTAACTGTTGTGTAGGGGAGGAGGTTTAATGAATCATTGTTTAACTTTGATACTGCCAAGTATTTGACCATTAAATAGTCTGAAATGTGTACATAGCACTTTGGTGACAGACCCTTATTTAACAGTGATTAATTGGCATTGAATAGTTATTTAATTACTTTGGAAGAAATCTAACAACAGTGTGTGTTCTGATTAAGTTATTTGATGTAAAAACAAACATAAGACTGCTGAAGAAAGCACGTCCCCTTTTGCAGCTTGCTGCTAACACTAAACACTGTGTGGAAGCCTGAGTGATTAAAATAGCAGATACTATTCACCAGTTTGGATGCTGTTGTAACATTGGCATACTTCATCCTTGATTTCTTAAAAGACTTTTTTTGTTTGTGGTTTGGTGAAATTTGACTTAGAAGTTTTAGATGTAGCATTTTCTTTTTTGTTTTGTAGCCCCTCTCTGGGATAAGTAAAGGATGTAGGTGTTAAGGGAGCTTAACATTTTTTGTGAATTGGATATACTGGACTGATCTAAGAATTACTGTTTCTTGGCATGTATATGTATCTCAAAGATGCTTACTTAAGGAGTTTGGGGTTTTTGGAAATATGAGCTATGGTGGCAAGGTTATGTTGATAGTCTGTAAGTTTAGGAGAGAAGGATTTAGAGGTTTTGGAGAGAAAACATAATTTTCAGGCTGAGGGGGCAGGTAAGTTGTGCAGCTCCTGCCCTTCTTGAATAGCAGGTGCAACAATTTCCATAGTCAGAAGAAGCATTCTCAAAAGTCAGGTTTGCAAATTCTGGAAGAAGCTGTAGTCATAACTGTAAGCATTTTGAGTCCTGACTCCAGATAGGTACTTTAAGTTTAAATCTGGAATGTTTTCTCTTGCATGCTTAATAATGCATAAGCAAGTCACTGATTTACTGTGCTTCCAGTAAGTGGAAACAGTTGTTTCTTCATACCTTGTGAAATAGACCTCTTGTGCTTATAGACATCCTTATAAATGAAGCAATTGCTTTGAATGCAATATTGTAATGGCTGTGGGGCATCTTGTGGATATTTCCAAAGCATAACACTTCTGCTTGAAGGTGCATTGCTGTCCCTGCCACATGGTGAAGGAGCTTGTTTTAGTGAGTTACTGTACCTTCCTTCTGTGGAGGGCATGCTGTATAAAATGCCAGTTCAGCTACATCTGTGTGAACAGGAACTGAAATGCATCTCCAGACTTGTATTTTCTCTTCTACTGTCTCTGAGGTAATAGAATTGAAAAACAGCAATGACAAAAATAAGGCTAATGCTTGTGGGTTTGTCGCTTGCCTTTAGCTGTAGAAAACCATTAATGGTCACCGGATAAACAGTACAGGAGGGAGATACAGACCTCTTAGCAGTAAGCAAAAGATTTCCCTGGTCTTAATGACTTCAGGTGTCATTTTCCAGAATTTCTATGTGCAAACACTAAATAGACTAATTTTTCAGTAATTTGAGAATTCAAAAACAGTGAAGCTCTGCTATCAGAGATTCACTTTAATGTTTATTTAGGAAGCAGCTGATTCATGTTCAACTGTTTAATTGTATTAGGTGGACTGTGAAAGGTTCCAGTTTTCAAGGTTTGTCTTTTTCATATACCATTTCTTTTGCTCACTCAAATTTTAGTCAGTGTCATTTTACAGAATCACTGTATTTACATTTTAAAGAGGATTAGGCAGATTAAAAGATGTTTTCATGTTTTTTTGATAACATCAGATTAATTTCCACTTTCCTAGTGGCAGCTCACAGAACTGTCAAAACAGAGGCTGTAGAAACATTGTTATACTTAACAATTTCATAAGGCACTTGCAAAAGAATGCAGTTTTGGCAATTAGCAGCATGATTACCTCTGGGAACTGGAGTGCTTGGTGGTAACGTAGAAGAGACAGTGAAACCAGGGATTGCTGGGGACAGCCTGGCTGAGCTAAGTTTTCTGTCATGACCACGTTGCTCAGAGAACTTTGTGGGAAGAGGAGGAGAGTCACAGTCACTCTTAATGTGCAGGCATTGCTCGATGGCTGGAGCTGCCAGCATGGGGCTGACCTTGCTGTGGCCATGGAAAAGGAGCCAGCCTGAGTGACCTTGCTGCCTCCTGGCAGTGTCACGTGGGATGGCCTTTGCGCAATGGCTTCCTATATAAGTCTGAAACCACTACAAATAAAACTTACTTGGGGTTAAAAGGCAAAAAGGTGATTCTTAGGCTGAATTAAGGTGGAGTTTGCTCCCTGTGGGAATAATCCTTTACCCTTGTGTACAGCTCGTCATTGGTGGGTCTCACAGCTTTTCATGGAGAGCCTTAGCACTGTCACCTCTCCTTGCTGTGCTCCTTGCTCTGTAAAATAAAGTGAAGTCACTCAGAAGGCAAGTGACAAAGCTGTGAAGAGATTTCTAGTACCCTGAGCCAAATCTGTTATTCCACCTAGTTTTCCTTATCTGCCCTTCCTGGACATGCTGCTAAGGAAACCTCTATCAACAGGAAGCATTTAACCTCTTCAAAGGATTTTCTTTTTGCCAGTGAGATCTTGGTTCATTTGAAAATAACCTAGAATGTGATATTTAAGGACATTGAGAAGCCTTAGTGACAGCGTGTATGCAGCATGTGCTTGATCACTCTTCTGTGACCAGTCTCCATGAAAGAAAATCATGGCAAAAAGAAAGTTTTTTAAAAAATTGCCTTGGACTTTCTTCTGATGTATCTACCCTGATATAAGTAAAAGAGAACATCCCCACCTGCTATTCCTAGTAGAAAAAGATGAAAGAGATTTTTCTGAGTCTTGTGCTGCTGTACACCCTTCCTCTCTGTGTGCAAAGCCTAAAACCAGGATGAATTCTGCTGTTGGCTGCCTGAAGTAACTGCCTTGGGTAGTGAAGTACTGCAGAACAAGCTCTTTGCCACCAGAATGTCTCTTCGGAGTCATGTCCCAGACCTGAGGAGAGGATGTTTTCTGTATTGTTTGGTGTGGAACAGAAATTCCCTTGAAAAGGAAATGAATGAAAAAGAGCTGTGAGCAAAGAACTAGCAGGATGGTTGCCACAGAAGTTACTTCAGTATCTCTTATCTCTAAATTACGTCGCCAGCGCACTCTGTGGAAACTTTAAACTTGCTTTCAGTTTAATGAGCTCCTTTGAAAAGAAAAAAAAAAGTCTTTTGTTGCCAGTGCAGTGAATATGTTTGTACCAGTTAAAGTATAATTGAATCAAGATATATGCAGATAACAAAGCAATGTGAATGCATGTATGGGCATCACACACCTTAGAGATGGCCAGATTCCCACCCCTGGTTTCGTTTCTTTCCTGGTGAGTAGAGATACTGATTAATAGAGAAAGATACTAATCCACTTATGGGTGGCAGTGCTGTGACTTTAATTATGAAAGAAGTCTTGATATAACTGATTTTTTTCACTCAAGTAGAACTTGGGAAGATAGAGAAGTGTAAATGCTTCACTGACAGCAGATTAAAAATAGTTTTATTAGCTTTAATAAAGATCAGTATTGTCAAGGTTTTGAATAAGTATAAATGTAAGGCTGCATGAATGCAAATCTATCTCAGATTTTATTTTAGAAACGCCTGCAATTTGAATCCATGTATAATGTTGAGGGGTGCTAAAAAAGATCAGTTAGATCAGCTATGATCTACATGAGACATGCATGCACTAGTGAGTTTCAGTCAAGGATAGGAGCAGATTCTGGCTGATGTTGCTTGATGAAACTTGCATTAAGTTGTGTGAACTGTAAATCTTCACCTGCACATCAAGCATGTGTGTTTCACATGTTAAATTCTGTTGGAATATTATCTTCAAATCCCATTTAAATTTTTTTCTAGCTGTTTAAGTAAAGGTTTTATATTTGGGTAGAAGGCATTTGTAAAAAAAACTATTCTTCTTCAAAATATATTGCAGGGGGTGTAGGAGATTCCCTTCATGGGGGTTTCCAAAATTGTCTTTTTATTTTTAAAGTCCAGCTGTTTCCTTTTAATTGTTTTTGAAGTGGTAAAACATGGATCTTTTCAGGAATTATATTTACTTGCCTTTTGTTTTTCTTCTCAACACTGTTTCTATAGGAAGAATCTTAAATCGTTTCTCCAAAGATATTGGCCACTTGGATGACTTACTTCCATTGACATTCTTGGACTTCGTGCAGGTAATTCAGTTGCTGCTGGCAAAGACTTCTGCACTGCACTCTGCATTTAGATTCCTGTGTGCTTTGCTGAAGATCAGCTATTTGTCACAGATGTAGCTGAGTCGAATGAAAGTACTTGTTTGTGAAAGAAAGGTGCGGTTGAAATTTAACGTGTCAGTAAAAAGCTAACATGAGTAATAACTGGTAGGTAGGAGTGGCTGTACACAGCTTGCTATTATGTCAAGATTTCAGCTCATAGCAGCTACATGCTTGGTAAATTGCTCCTGATTTGCCTTCAAGCAATCTGGCAAGCTTATTGCTGTTATAAGAAATATGTCCATAGTAAAGAAACAATCAGCTCACATGAAAAGATAGCACAGATTAACCTAATTACATGTCTACTTCCACAAAGAATCAAATGCTTACCACACCATTTCGGATTAAAATAGGTGTGGCTATTTACAAAGAAAAGATTAGTAGTAATAGGGTGAATATAATAGCCTTAATAGGAACACGTGAAATAAGTTACTGCAGAAAAGAAAGATGGACAAAGCATTGAGATTTTGATAATGATGAAATGATAAAGGATTATATATGACATCAAGGTAACTTTTCTGTTGCAGTTGCTATTAATCTTTCTCGTAAAAAATTGCAGGAGGATAAATCTGAAAAAGAATGATCATACTGTATGAAAATAGCATAAATCACAGAATACACAGAATTGTGGAGGCTAGATAAAAAAAGACTTAGTGGATTATCTGGATCCACTTAGTGGATCACACCTGTCATACTGAGGTCAGAAATGTTTCTTAAGGTGCTATTACTAGCTTTGCTTTGTCTCTTAAAGATAACTTATTCAGGATCTAAACCATGTTTTGACTTATTTAAAAATAAGCCAAAGACATTTCGGGGGGGTTGAGCAGTTTGATCATGTTGTTCTTGCTGAACTCTTGAAAATAGGAAAAAAAATTATTCCAAGGAGCAAAAACGCCTATTAAGATAAAGTGGTTTTTGTAGTTTAGTGAAGTACCTGAAATTGAGGTGTATGTTTTGTTTTTCAGATCTTTACAGTGCCACTTTAAAGTGTCGTTTGGGGAAGAAAGGAACGTGGTGTATTTTACCTATCAATTACAGCAATTGGGGTTTTTGTGTGAGTTAGGGAGTTGCTTACAGTGAATATTAGGATTTTTAATTCATGGCCACTTAATTTTAATTTAAATTCTTCTTGAAAGTGCAATATGGTTTTTCTAGAAAAACAATTAATTTTTTACTGTTTGTACAGATTCCAGATCTTCTTCAGTCTTGTTAACTGTCTTATTAGACAGAATATCTTACTTTATTTCAGCTGTCTTGGGACTCTACATATGTGCCTTTCTTTTTGACTGGAAGTTCAGTTTGTCCTGCAGTCCTTATCCTCTTCTCTTTGTCTATGGCTTGCATCCACAAAGTCAAACCCATCTGTCCTGCACAGTGTGCTGCTTGTCCATTGGGCCAGAGGGGTTTATATGTGCATCAGCAGACTGCACTGTGTGTGTTCATACTATGTACTGTTCATGGCCAGAGCATCCTCTGGGTCCTGTGATCCTGAGATAAAATGATTAACCATTTTCTTTAGTTCTGTGCATTTACAATAATAATGTGAGGGTTGTGTTGCAAGACAACGTGATGGTTTTATAGCAAGAAATTGAGTGGGTGTTTTGCATGCCCTGGCATGTGGTTTAAAGGCATGTGGGGTTGTCTGAGGATGCAGAATTTGCTGGGAAAATGTTACAGAAGTCTGTAAAAGCAGAGGGAGCCACGATTGGTGTGATCTTGTCCATACTTCCTTTTGGGGCAGACCCTGAAGCAAACTGTCTTGAGAATTGCACTGTCTTACTTTTGATGGAACAAACTGATCTGCTTCAAAAGAAGGCTGAGGGTGTTTACCCTGTGTGCATGGCACATGGTACAGAGAGAATCATCTACCAGCACATTGGAAAACCTAGTCATTGACCAGTGTATAGATCCTTTAGGCAGTGTGTGCTTTCCAAAACTGAACTGGTCTGCAATGAGAGAGTGAAGGCTGCTTCTCTTGATGTGATTGTTTTCTTTCAAGCTCCTACTGTAAACCACATTTGGTAAACATTTTCCTTCATCTTGATTAATTTATGAGGTTTTTTTAAATTGGCTATTGAATTATTTGTCAAATTCTGGAATTTCTTTTTAAGTGTAAAGTTTTTGCTTTCCAAAAATCAAAGTAGATTTTACAAGTCCAGTACACTATTAAAAAGACACTGTGTTTCAAAGCTTGCCTGCTCTATTTGCCATCAGAAAAGAAAATTTAGGATCTTACTGTTGATTATTAATGCACTGCTATCCATAAGAAAAAACCACTTTCTTCTTCGTAGGTTTTCTAAAATTTACTCTTCTTGATCAGCAGGCTTCTTGCTTAGTGGATGCTTTTGAAATTCAAGAGCAAATATATATTTATTTCTGATGAAGCAGAGATTTTTACAAAGGATAACTGTTACCAATTATGATAGAGATCTTTTGTCACTTGTTTTGTTTGCAGGTGTCTTTTATAACACTTCTTATAATCCCTTCAGGAAGAAATATTTTCTCCTTTCTAAAAACAGTATTAGCTGGATATAAAAGCCCTGATCCCAGCCATTATTGTTGATTCTTTGAGAGACATTTCCCAACATTCATTGTTTAAATGGTTGTCAGGAGGAATCAAGTGAAACTTAATAAACAATGCAGTAACTGGTTCATCTTATTTAGTGTGTAGAAGCTTTTCTTGAGCGGATTTGCATTGAAGAAGTGATCGCTTTTTAGAGTTATCGCTAGGATCATTGTGGAGCATTCCACCCTTTTACTGTATTGGCAAGTAAGTGTATAATTTCAGCACAAATAAATACAATGTGATTGGACACCCAAAAGCTACAGTGTGAGCCAGTTTAAATACTGATAAATAAATAATTAAATGCCACCTTCTAGTTTCAAGAATTTTGTAATTATACAAAATATAGATTTTTAAGCAATGCTAAAAATTGATAATATTCTTTTCTGAGTAGGTGATAAGATTTATACACTGCACTACAGCCATAATGAGCATTTTTAGTCTAGACAGCTAAACTGGATGAAAATTAATTCTTTGAACAGAAAGAATTTAATTTTTTACATCTTCCATTGAGTTAAGGAGAATAAAGACTCTCTTCGAAAGAGTGGATAGTCTCTGTACACTTTCTGGTTAGCGCAAAGATGAAAGGTATGTGGCAAGCACAAAAATGCACTATGAACCTTGTGTTTTCCTTTGAAAATCAGGTTAGATTTTACAAAACCATTGCTTTGCAATATCTCCCAAAGTAGCAACTTGCATTGCGTTTCAAGTTTTCTGCCGTCTTTTCATTCTTTGGTTTAAAGTGCACCAAAATATAACACCCCTGTCTTGAGAGATTGAAGGCAAGAGAAGCAGTCCTCACTGGAAGGCAGTAATTTTTTTCTTCTTATGAATTTTAACAGCATATGAGGCATCTCATGTTAGTGCAGCTGACTGTGTTTTGTGGAAATTACTGCTGTATCCACAAGGTTTATGAATTAAAAATAAGTCTCTTTTATGAGAACATGTTTATGGCTATGTTTGACTACATGGCTGGGACAGAACGCTGTGGGTAGATGTGAAGTAGAATAAAAAATTGAGAAGAAACCAAAGGTTAAGTTAGGTGTTTCAGCTAAGATATCTTTAATGGTATGTTTAGAGTCCAGTTTGAAGCTCATTTAAGTAAAAAAAGACCTTCAAAATCTGCAGTCTAAGCCTGGGTCTTATCTTCTGTAATGAATTCTGGCTGACCATAAGGTTCCGTACCAGTTCTCCTGAAAAAGTAAACTAGAAAGTAATTCTATGTTCAGTATGACCCTTGTTATTTCTACCAAATATGGCATTAAATTTGTTTGTAAAATCAGGTAGTAATCAATGCTTGTAGGTTGACTAAAATAGTTGAAAAGCTTAATTTACTTGTTTGGTGAAGATGGTGAGGTTTTGGGTTTTTTTTGTGAGCTTACATATTTTTAATTGTTAGCCTCCTTAGCCTCTGTCTGCATCCCGTTCTCTTTTTCTTAACTGGAATTACGTGATTTTGGCAGCTGTTCTCCAGCTAAGTTACAATCTCCTCAGGTAAAGGACAACTTGTGTGAAGGCCATTACAGTCCTTTAAAACTTTCCAAGACGATTTAAACATTTATTTTCTTTAGATATAACCTGCTTTAACCTCTGTGGGTGTATAAGGTTCTGTTGATGTGGACTTCATTGGTAAGTGCGGGGTCTGTAGTGTAAAATCATAGGCTCGCAGAATGCTTTGGGTTGGAAAGAACCTCAAAGACCATCTAGTTCCAAACCCCCTGCCAGGGACAGGGACACCATTTACTAAACCAGGTTGCTCAAAGCCTCATCCAACCTGCCCTTGAACACTTCCAAGGATGGGGCATCCACAGCTTCTCTGGGCAATGTTTAGCTCAATGCAGCACTAATAAAGCACAATGCTCTAACTGGGGAAAAGGTCAGCCAAGAAATAGAATAAAATTTTGAGGGGGTATTAGGAATTAAAATTAAAGAGGGGGGTATTAGGAATTGAGAATCCAATATATTTAATAGTGGTTTATGCACATTAGCCCGGATATTCCTAAGTGGCAGGTGTTTTGGATGCTCTATTTTTGAGAGCTCATCAAATGCTGAATCATATTCTGACTCAAGATAGATCTGCAGAGGCTTAACATCTTTAAACTCTGATCTCAGACTTTTCCAGATGAGTACCCAAACTGATAAACTACTGCTTGGAAATTATGACTGTAAACTGATTGAGTACATAGGACGGTGAAATATATTTCAGACTTCCTGTTGGTTTTGTAAATTATTCTGGTAAATTTTAAAAGGATGGTTTTCTCTGTAGTTTCTTGCCCTTGTAATTTTTCAGTGATCTTATTACTTGTTAACAGAGTTGATTTTCTGCTTTAGTTTCAAGTGAATTTGAGTAATTAATGTGATGGCCCCTTCATTTTGATTTCTTACCCTATGTTAGATTGAAGGGAAGGGTAAAAAAATCATGATCTGTTTTGTTTCTGGAGAACACTGTGAACATGTGAACTATCTGCAGCTGCCCTTGAAAAAGGGCAGTGATTTATTGAGGAAAACTGAATTGCAAAACCTTTTTCCTCCCCAAAATCAACAGCTTGACTGAGTTTAAATAACTGACTTTTCATATCCTTTCATCAAACACAAAGACCTAATCCTGAGACTACTTGAGCCACCAATGTAGGCTGTGGCTGAGACCACCACTGAATGTGCCATTCCCTTCTCACTACACACAAAACACATTGACTGCAGCTTTATGGAGTGAAAATAGTGAAGAAAAGGAAAATGTGAAGGAGGTGTCCACAGTCATTTCTTAAAAAAAAAAAAGAGAAAGGGGAAAAAAAAAAGCTGCTGCATCTGGATATTAGGAACAAAAAGTGCCTCAGACTGGAATAATAGCTTGGGTCACTTGCTTTCATATGTGCACAAGAGTGGAACTGCCGTTCCTTGTTTCAGTACCACTGACCCCTGCATTTTATTGTGTGAGGATGTCAGGGAAAGTGTGTAGAAGGAATTTGAGGATCTTTTAGTTTAACAATGATGTTGTTATTTTGTGCTTTCTGTGAGAGGTGGGATTCCTGAGGAGTTTGTTGTGTTGTTTTTTCCAGTTTAGCTGAGTTTAGTCTGTATGCAGGTGTGAGTTTTAAGAGGCATTTTTATTCATTAAAGAATAATTATTTCTGTGTGTTTGCATGTGTGCATTCAAAATATGATCAGCAGTGTGTTGTAAGAAAATAACCAGTAGTGGGATCTGTGTTAAATGTCAGTATACTCTGTTGAGCCTGGTGCATAGTGCAGACGTGTGGCTTGGATACCCTGGATACTTTCTACCTTCCCTTCTGCTGAATTATGGTAGTTTTGCTGTGCTGAGGTTTAAATGAAAAATAAATAAATTAAAGAAACACAAAACAGTTGCCTGGTAACACTTGACCACTGAAACCTTACGGGGCTTTTTCTTGCTGTACCTTCCCAAGATGCATATTAAGGGCATCTGGCTATTGCATAATGAAAGACCAGTTAAAACCTAAAAAAAAGTTATAGGGGTATATATTTTTTAATTTGTGACTTTTGTGCTCTAATTTCAAAAAAGGTTAAAATTATCATTGCAATAAGATCCTGATTTTCGCTGTGGTCATGCAGTATGTGCATGTGCTTTCAGTTTTGATATTTTTTTAAAATAAACCCCACTGTCTTGTTAAAAACAAACAAGCAAACAAGTAAAAGGGGTGGGAAGTAGTGGAGGAAGAGGAGGCTTGGGTTGTGTTTGTGTCTCCAAGACCAACGTGCAGAAGCTGTGAGTTTAGCCCAGACACTTGTCTAAATAATGCAGTTTTTTATTGACCTTTTCTTCCTCTGTCCTTGAATGTCTTGATTGTTAAATCTCAGTAGCCAATTAGTCTTGTTGATGGTGACCAGCAGTGGGAGATAATCTATGCCAAAGCTATTGCTGTTCTTTATTTTGTACCTGTCATCACATTCCTTTGAATGGAAGGGTGAGTGTCTTGCATCATGCAAACTGCATATTTACTCATATTTACTGGTGGCGTGTGTACAGGACAAAATGTGTAAAGTCTGGAGTCACTGCTAATGGGTGGATTCCTGTTTATATATGGACCTCAGTTTTCCAAGGAAGCCTATGTTCTGTTCTCACTATAGTGACTATGAATCCCCAGCCTAAGCCTTTGCCTCACCCCTTTTTTTAAAAAAAAAATTTTTTTCTGTTTATGTTCATTTGTAGAATTTTTATAAGAGTAGATATGCATACAATTCTCCACACATTCGTGTCAAGGCAGCAGAGATCACAGCTGTAACAAAACTAATTTGTGTAGGAGCATAATGTAACTGCTTTGATATTTCAGGGTGTTTATTTACTTGGTATTAATAAAATTTGAATATGTAACCCTTTATCTAACATGGGAAAGAAGGTAAAATAATACTGAAAATATGGTGTCGTTACCTTCTTGTCCTCTTGCCTCCTTTACTGCTTTTCTAGTTTTTCTTAACTAATTTCCTTTTACTTTTTGCGCTTTTGCATTTATGTGGTAAAAGTAGGTCATAGTTTTGTACTGGGCTCCTCTCTTTTTCTCATTGAAATGTGGAATAGAGGTGGTTTGAATATAGTGCTTTGAAAAATAAAGCTAGTTTTCAATTAATGGAATTCTGTTTTCTCTTTTTTTTTTCCTAGAGCATATGAGCATTGTGAGGTGCAGTCTTTATCCTAATTTCTCTAACATTTGAGCAGGTTGAGGTTTAATGGTAGTTGTTCTTGCAGTATTTTGATAGTTGAAACCTGTAAATACAAAATTACAGTCAGGTTTAAGTAACCTCTTCTCCAAATGGGCTTCTCTGTTTTGTTTATCAGATTACTTTCAATATATTTTCAGATAATAGAAAGCAGGATAGTTGTATGGCAGTCCAGTGATGTTCCCCCTGTCCTGTGTGGTTTGGAAATTTCCCCACTTTGGTTAAAGTGGAATTTGTAAAAGTTCCAGAAAGAGATTCTGTTCATTTGGGGCTGTTCATATCTGTTGGAAGGTATTTTCTCGTTTGCTTTTCTTTGTGTGAAAGAAGGCAAAGAAATATTCTCTAAGTGTATTTATGTACGCTAGTGAACTTATTTTCTGTCGTTTTCTCCTTTTCTTTTTGCTCTTTCTTTGTGTATATACTACTGCTGTTTTTAGTGCCAGAGTGGGAACTTTTATTATTATTTTATAGGTATTTTATAAGTATTTTATAAGTATTTTATAGGTTATAGGTTTTTATAGGTTTATTGGTATTTCCCTGACTTTGTAAGCATTATTACAACCTACCATATCTGTGTCTCAGACTGGTGATTAGTTTTAAGACTTCTGAAAATCATTAACATTTCTAACACTTTACAGTAGCAAGAAATATTTTAATTCTGCTGTCAGTCACAGAGTGTAACAATCCTGTTCCAAATGGTGATAAGTACAAATCTTCTAGATTGCCTTTAACTATTGATATACTATAGATAGGACAATGTCTGCTTACAAACAAATTAGGATTTCACTGTTTGGCAAAAGGATTGGAGATTTCACTTTTGATTCAAGAAGGAAGGAGAAACTTGGAGGTAATTTGAATTACTAAGCCATGTAGCTGACATGTGTGTGTGTTAAATCATTTTGCGTATTTATGCCCAAAACAAACATGTGGGACCAGGAATTATCTTTAGCAAAAATAAAGACTTCATCTCACAGAAATGTTCTGCCAGGGTTATGTGTGCACCTGCACAGTTTAAGAACTTTTTTCTTGCTGAAGCTGATACTATGGCTGCTTGGTCAACTGTGCAGCTGATTTGAAAATTCCAGACGAGTTTGTTTGTCAAAAGGTAGAGGAGACTGCAGTGTGGTCAGTTCTGTACGACAAAAGATGAGAGTTCAGGTGGTAACTGAATGTCAAATGTCTTTTTATTGCATCTTTTCATTACATCTACATTACAGGACATTTTTTATTGCTTAAAATACATTGATTGATTGGATTGTACTCCTGAAATACAAAAGTCTGTGTATTTAGGTTCTTTCAAGGGCTTAATAATATCTATTCCTGCACAGTGGAAGAATAGGATGCTGAGCTATTTCATCTTCTTTCACAATCACATCTGTAAATAATTTTCTTAATGGTTTTTAAAATCAGTCTAATGTTTAAATAAGCAGAGCTCTTTTGCTATGAATGTCACTCATATGCTAAAATAAAGGGCTTAGATCTTATAAAACTGCTGGTTTTGGTAGTTGATTCAGTTGTCCACCCTTCTATCAAACACAGCGTAACACTTTGAAAAACAATTTTTCAATTTTCTCACTAACAGTCTGGATTTTGGGATCAGATCAAACTCAACTATCAGTTACTTTCGTAAGTGTGCCTTTGTCGATGGTTTATGATAAATAAAGCTTCTGAAAAATCTTCCTGATGGTTTGCTGCATATTTGTAACACATAAAGAGTGAGCACACACTTACGACAGTAAATGATGTTTATTCTCTACTGAGGAATTTTCTCTTTGCTCGCTGGGTTCTGGACATGCACAGAGCAGCTGAACTGGGTGAAACCTGCTGGTGGTGGAGTGAGGCTGGTGCTGATTAGTTTAAATATGCTGAAAGATTCAGACTACTGTTCAACTTTTTGGAGGTGAGTGATCACTAGACATTAGACATTGTGTAGTACTGAAAAATTATGAGTCAGGAGTTTATTTTGAATAGGAAAGTAGTATTTTATAGCCCTATCAAAGTGGCAAAGCTCTGGGGAAGTTAAGGGGGAAAATGTCAGGGACGGGTTAGAAAGCATTTTTTGCATATCTCCTGTGAAAGACTGTGATCTGAAGGAAACAGAAGGTAGTTTTATTTCTTAGGATAGCTGATGTTATAGTCCTTAATATTTTTCACAGTTTTCATTTAACTGGGGCAGAGAGTCTGTTGTAGTGTTTACAGAAAGATGAATAGTTCTTAATTCCACCTAAAAATAAATACATAAATAATGCATTTCTAAATAGCAAGAACAACAATAAAATGCTTAAAAGCTTGTAGTTACTGTAAGGCAGAAGAGCTGTGTTACTGAGGAATTGATACTCTCTTTAACAGAAGAGCCCACAGTTTGAATGTAGCACAAAACTTTTAAAGTTGTTGAAAGACCCAGAATTAACGTCTGGTGAAAGTTAGACTTGGCTGACCAGAAAAGGTCATGCAGTTGAAAATGAAATATTCTTGAGGAGGATGCACAGCTGCTCTCTGGCATTATGGCCATGAGGGACAAGAGACCTGAGGCAGGAAAGTACAGGGCTCAAAGACAAAGTTTGCAAAACTGTGACATGTGGGGTGGCAGTGTCTGTGGTAAGCACAATTTTGCTAAACATTTTAAAGAACTGTAAAAAAAAAAAAAAAAAAAGGTGCATAGCATGGGTGAAAAGGTGATAATGTCATCATTAGCTCAGAGGAATTCCTCACAGGAAGAGTGGACAGTATTTCAACAAGTAAATTAATGGACTAGACCATAGCAACATGAACTAATGCCATCAATGGTCTGTTTAGACCACTAAAACAGTGTTTTTTCTCCAGCAGTGGCAATAGGAGATGCTGTTTGTGGAGGGCATGAGCTACTTTCTGTGATCCGTTCCCTGTTTAGTACCCCAGCACTCAGAGTTTGTACTGGGGGTGTCAAAAGGCCTGACTTTTCCCAGCCTAACTTTTCCCAGTCCTTCTACTATGCATTTTTTGCATCATTTTGTATTGTCCTGTAAGATCTGCCTCCTGCATCCTAATAGCCTGAAAACAGTGAGGTTTTTTGGGTTTTTTTTTGTTTTGTTCTTATTCTATGTATATGTTCTCCATAATTATCACTGAAATAAAATCTGCTTTCAAAAGGGTTTTTTAAGTGGGATAAAGCTGAGACAAAGATCAGTGAATCAGCCTCTGCTGGTAAAGTGCTGAACATAGGAATAAAGGACAAAATGGGAAACACACCACTTGTAGCAGTACTAAGGAGTAAAATACCCATTGTTGAATAAAATGTTTTGATTTCATAAGGCTCTGTGCTCAATGGGGCTGTGTTGGGCTTATATAGCTCGGGAAGCATCATGGAAATTACTTCTAAGAGGTAGGAGGGGAGCAAAAATTGTCAATCCATTCTTCATTTTCCTTTAAAAATATCAGTTACTCATCAGCAAGGACTGACAGAGGAGATACAAAAATGCATATTTCTGGGAATCTTGAAGCAAGTGCAACAGCCAGCAAAGCAGCCACACTTGGCAATGGTGGTGAATATTGGAGGGACAACCCCTCTAAATTAATATGATGGAAAATAGATGCTTTCTGCTACCTGAGGAGTAACTCTGGGAATGTTGGGTGATGCCAGACATTTTTCTGTAGTGTTTCAGGCAGGTTCTGGTAAGAGCTGTCAAGAAAGCAAAGCATGTATATGTGCATGTTCTACACTCACTGCTTCCTGAAGCTACCACGTAAAGTTGTGCTCGGCATCTGAGGTGTTCCACAGGAAGATAAAATGTATTTTTCATGGTACAAAGACCACTGTAGTTTATGTGAATTGTTCTTGTGTGTGCACTTTTTGTCCCTTGGGAAAAGAGCAGTATAAGAATATAGCCAAGGCCTGTTCACAGAAGAAGTGACAAACAGCACTGTTGAACAACAAAAACATATTAACTCTTTATATTATTCATACAGGGAGATCACAGTAAAGTTATAACTAATTCCTGTGACTTCAGGAAGAAGACCTCTCACTTTTCTATAGATCCTCATTGCAAAGTTGTGACTTGCTGCCCAAATCATTGAGAACACTTCTGTGCAGATGTGCTTAAGGGACACAAGGTGCAATAAACGAGGAGCACTTCAGAAAATCAAAGATCCTGTTCAAGATTGTGCTTCTTATAAACAGAAAAATATATTGCCCACAGCCATTTACAAGAATGGCTATTGGCACTCTCATTTTGTGTATGACAGTATTGGTTTCCATGTACAGTAGGTATGAGCAGGAGCTGCATGCCTAAGAAGAGGCCATAGCTTTGGCTCTGATAAAAGCTTGTTTTTCCATGGAAAACCTTTATTAGCTGGAAGTAACTTACTACCGTGGCTGAAGAGCCCTGGGAGAAAACTTCTTACATGAGTGAAGATAGTTATTCTTAGAAAGAAGATAACCTCTATATGTTGTACGAATATAGTGTGGAGTTTTAAGGGATGAGTATTTCAAGTGTCTGTCAGAATCACCAAGTCCAGAGCTTGGTTATGTGTCTGTTTCTAAAGCATCATATCTGGAAGTCTCAGACAACATACGGACTGTGCTTTCTGAAGGCTGCTGTTGCAGTCAAGTTCTGCATGAGACAGTTAAGCCTCCTGGCCCAGGGTGCACAGAGAGCCTCCTTGTATCCCTTCTTGTAGAATAACAGATTACTGATGATAGGATGCTGTTTGAATATGAGAGTGGTGGCAGTGCCAACATATTAAAGTAAAAACCCTTTTTATTATAAGGTCACTTGTTAAAGAACAATTGCACACAGTTCGCTGTGACCTCAAACAAATATTAAGGCTTCTCACTTAATGACAAAATGCATGCCAAGTCAAATGAATGAGCCTGTTGGTGGCACAGAAAACATTTGCCCTGAGGAGCTCAGTATATGTTTATTCACTTGGAAAAACAGCAATCCAGAAGGACTGTCTTGTAGAGACGAGAGCAAATAGGAGGTGCTAGCATTAAGGATGCAATTGGAAATTTTGAATCCATTTCTGGCAGATGTATTCAGCCCATTTGCAGTGACATATTGATTTAGTTAGATAACCCCTTGTTGACTAATTGCAAATGGCAGGATTGAGAGATGAGAGCATCTCGCAGGACATAAGATGAACTTGCTCTTTTTGAAGCTTTTAGAGCTGGCAGTATATAGTTCTTACTTTCTTCACTCAATTTATCTGAAATTATAATTTTCATTTCTTCTCCAGCTGTGTCTTTTTTTTCCCCTTTCAGTGCATTGGTTGTCATGGTCTTTAAATCCTGTATTTTCTCATGGATGCACATTTTCCTAAAGCTGAATAAACACTGATTGAGAGCTGTCATTCCTGTCAAAGATTGCTGTCCTTGGTTGCTTCAGAAAAGGACATTGTCAGAGATGCCACTTAAATATTGTATGTACCATGTGTTCTCCTGTACTCACATTCACTCACAAATCTTCATTGCATTTTTGGTGAAGACAAATGTGTTCCTGATGGTTTGATGCAAGCAGTAGTATAAACAACCATATATACTTATTTTTAACCTATTACAAAAGAAAATCCATTAATTTTATTTATAAAGTAGTTTGAAGACAAGACTGCTCACCTCAACTCAGCTTCTTTAAGTGAGCAAAATGAAGTAGAATTGTTTAGGTGCTAGTTTCTCTTTGGATGTTTCCTGTGGCTTTTTGTAATAAAGGGGAAAAATGCAGAAAATCTACACTGTGGTTCTGGGTGGAGCTGGCTTGAGTAAAGTGTTTATCACTCTGATCTTCTCATTGCAATGTCATCTTCCAGGGAAACTTGTCTTCTGGTGTCGCAGTGTAACCAGCCACCTGTGCAGTTTTTCTTTAACAGAGGTTCAGGTCAGTCAGTCCGGACAGTCTGGTTTGAAAAAGTCTGTTTGAAGGAAGAAAAAAAAGCATTCAAGGATAAAGAAAATGTCAGAACTGGATTAAGGATTGATTGTACATGCAGTTATTTGGCAGAGTCAACAAGGAAATAATTTCCATCAGGGGTAGGGGAGAAGGAGGAGGAAGGGTGATGTCAAGCAAGTATGAACAGAGTGGGGTTTTGTAGTTTCTTGAAATGTCTTTACTTCAGGCAGCACAGCCTGACTGAGAGTGCCTAAAGTTAATGCAGTGAAGGTTCAAACTGAAGTTGAGGACATGTCCCTTTGCTATGATTAAATTAGCATGGCTTTGTGGCAGTTCCGTGGGATAATATAATCCTTGGGAGTGTATATTGAGGCCCAGGGAGTAGCATTTAGGAATTGGGGCTGAGTAGGTGTACTTGGCTTCTGCTTAAGTGGTGGTAAAACCAATCCTGGAATGCTGCAGTTCTTGCATGGGATTTAAGTGTAGATTTGGTCATCAAAATTTAGCCTTGATGGGCTTTAGATGTTTACTTTGCTGGAGTCAGAGGGCATCAAGTAAATACAGTTAGTGGATTGTAGCAAAATATTCAACCATAGGGTCAATTAGGTATGCACTTAAAGGTTAGATGAAGTTACTACCATCCTTGGACATGTTTAAAAGATGCACAGACCCTGCTTAAGGACATGGAGCAGTGGTGGACTTGGCAGTGCTGCATTAAGGATTGGACTTTATGATCTTAGTGTCTTTTCCAATCTAAACAATTTTACTATTCTATTCATCACTTGTAAACTGTTAAACTAGGACAGGAGTTTTACCATGTAGGCCACATCTGGACTCCCACAATGAGGTTTCCAAGTCTCGAATCCCATCCCCTGGGCTGCTCTCATTGATTAGAGATCCTACAGGTCAACAACTGCAAGTCCAGAGTAGTGTGGTTCCTATGGTAGTAGGTCCTATACCATGTTTTTCTGTTCTGTGGTTGTGGTACAGAAATACCTGTTGCTCCTAGATCAAGACCTGTTTGAGATAGAAACTCCAGAATATCGCTCTCAGCACCTGTAAGAATAATGGAGAAGTAGGTCATCAGATGGTGAAGGGAAAGCATGTTTCACAAGTGAATGAGCTGATCGGACCATTCATTTCCCTAGAGGGTTATAGTTGGGTATGCCTGCTGCAGTAAAAGAGGAGATTTTTAAGGAAAAAAAAGCCATAGTAAATGGAGTGACTGACCAAATCATGAGGGAAATCTCTCAGGACTCTTGTAAGCAAGAGTTCCCAACAGAACAACATGTGCTCTTCTGTACTCTAGGGATAGACTATATGCAGGCTGTGTGTGAGAGATTCATCTTTCTCCAAGGAAATGGAAGCAAGTTTGAAGGTGGACATTGGACACTATGTCTCCATTTGGAAGCGGTGGTCTTTTCCTAAAACTATCCAGGTCTTTTTTGTCTTGGTAGCCAGTGCATCTGTTGTCTTTGGTGCAAGGTGGCCTTGTTTCAAATACTGTGCAGATAGCTGTAAAATGTAATTTATCAGCTCCTGTGTTTTTGTTTTGGTTGCTTTTCTTCTTTTTTTTTTTCAGTTTGAGTGTTACTTTCTACACAGTTATTACATTTTGAGTACTGAAATTAAGAAATACATTAAAAGGTGCTGGGTTTGTAGACCATATTTCTTTTATGTAGGAAAATCTTGGACTTTTGATGCAACTTTCCATTGTAAGCTGATTCTGCCATGAGAAGTGTAGATACCCAGTCCTGAGTGTTTCTTGCTGTTTGACTCCAGAGAGGAGAGACACCAGACACTCATGTTACCATTACTGTCAGCCTGCTGATTATCTTGGGTCTTGCAGCTTGCGCGCAGTGAAGCTGGTAGAAGTTGGGGCAGTCTCCAGCTGCAAAGGTTGGTTGTCTCTTGTGAAATTCAGGAGCTAGAACCTTTGCCTTACCTCACGCAGTGGTACATGATTACAGTCTGCAAATGGTTGTGTCTGGCTTTCAGACTACTTCATTAAGAGTTAATTTATATGCAAGTTTGGTTTTCAAAAAAAAGAACACACATGACTGATCCACCCTATCATAAATTTTTATAATGATAAGGTGGTGCAGGCTCATCTAAAATTCCTTCCAAAGGCAGTGTCAGATTTTTACTTTAGTCATCCTAACCATCTTTTCCTTCCCTGTATTTCTGCCGTAGCAAGGCTTTGTTTACACGAGCTGGATCTTAATAGTTTTACTCCCACTCCCACCCCCACTGGCACTTTGCAACATATTGTAGATTATCATCACTAAACTTCAGTTTGGCTTCTTTGTTTTTTATTAAGAAGCATTTGTTTTCCTCAGAATTTTTTTTTGTTTTCCTTGAAGCTGCTCTCCTCAACAGTTGACTTCAGATTTGCGGCTGATGTTATGAGGAGACTGTGTACTTCAGAAACAGCTTTTTTGTGACTCTCTAGGAAGTGATGGAGGGAGAAGGCAGCAGATGTATAAAGGTGATTCAGGGGTGAGTTTGGAACAGGAAGGAAGGAATGGACTTCAGTCTCTGCTGATAAGGATGGAGGTGAGGGAACCTTTAAAAACTCGCCAGCATGTGGATGGCTGGCAGGCTTTGCAGAGATAATGAGCATTACTGAGGGAAGGGGTGATCTAGACAGGGGAAAATTTGTAGGAGGTCAGGAATCTTTATGTCCTTTCTCCTCACCCCACGATAAAAAGGAAATATGTTTACAGGGCTCTAAAGAATGCCAGAGAAGTAGAAAGTAGAGAAGGGCTGATGGCAGTGCTGGTGAGGAGCCCAGGGTGCTTTGTTTTGCTTTGTGCTGACACAGCCGTGTGCATAATTGATCCAGGTGAAACACTGTGCACTCTCATTGCCACCTTACCTCCTCCTGATGAAATCTAGGTAAAATGTTTGCGATCTGCTGTGTGTATCTAGAAGGTCAAACAACATGATGCTATCAATCAACACCTTAACCCACAGATGAGCAGTGTAGTGGTAATGCAACTTCCTCCAGAGCTTCTTTCCCATGCCTACCTTTTAGCAATTTTCCTTAATAGGGTTATGAGACCCTAAAATGTACTTTCAGGATCTGTGAGATGGGAGTCTATAGGACTGATAAATCTTCTTTCATGAGCTAAGACCTCTAAGCCTAGAGCTGACTCATGCAGTCGTAATGTGTAAGGTGTGTGGGTTTGCTCTTTGGTCAGGTCAAATTAGGGTAAAGTCAGAAAAGCCTGAAGGGAAAAAAAGCAAATTTAGGGGTAAAGGTTGTACTTGTTTTTGGCCTTAGTGCGCTACCAGAAGTGCAGCAGGAAATGGAGTGTGTCACAGACGCTTCCACTGAAAGTGTTTGAAAACCCATGTAGCTCTCTGGTACCTACTTAGCTGATGTGTTGGTTATATGAGCACAAGGTTATATTTCCTTCAAGTTGGAAAACCTGAAGGGACCGGAAGCATTTTTGCTGCAAGACATGCATTTCTGGCACCCAGTGGACACTAATGCAGTTTTGGAATCTAAAAATCAGGCAGCCACAAAATTTAGCTGGAATCTACCTCTGTTGTATGAGGTGATGAAGAAGGTGGCTGCTGTATGGTCCATAAAATGAAAAATCTTTAGAAAGTATTGTCATTGCTAAGGAATATGTTAATGAGAATAATACAGGAATTTAATCTTGAGCTATGATTTCAGTTGTCTGGTTTTGGTACTGTATGGGTTTATTTTTGTATGGGTTGGGGTTTTTTTTCCCCTTTTTAAGGAACAAATAGGCACATCCTAATTAATAGTATACCAGGACTCCTAACATACATTCGTTTATGCACAGGTGGGTTCTGCAAGAAGTTTGTGTGCAGATGATGGTTTTGATTGTTTATTCAAACTGAAAGTTTGATGGAAGATGTGAAAGGGTCTGAAGGAAATGGAGGATTTAATTCAGAAAGTTGGGCCAGAGTCCTCTGTCCTAAGCAACAGAGTTTTCCTCATTATATCTAGTTTTCTAAGAGTAAAGTCAGCCTTACCTCACCTATTGCATTACACTCTAGTAAACCTGGTGAAACAAGCCTTTTATGACACTTCTTGCAGTGTGTAACATTTTCTTCTTACTTGTAGCATTTCACAATGCAATCCTTTGAAAAGAGAAAGCCCACTTTCTCCTGTCCTGGGTTTTCTTTCTAAATGGGACAATGTTGTGTTTAGGAAAACATTGCAAGCTTACGTTGAAAGTCTCTCTTCCAAATGTCAAATCTTTCAACTCAAGTTGAAAGCCAGTTTTTCACCAGTTTCTTCTTAGCAGGAGTGAAAAAATATGTCCTTGATTCACCAAATAACTACGGCCTATTAAAGATTAGTTGTCCGTTACATTGACCATTTATTACTTTATTACGGCAGTCACAAAATAGTCTACCAAGAAAGACACTAATTTTCAGTCAACCAGCTTTGTAAAGACTTATTTTAAAGAACAAATAATGTGGAAGAAAACCATAAACTGGAAAAATAGTCAATTTAGATATTACTGTAAATTTTCCAAGTTGCTTAAAAATAGATGTTGCTCATATGTTATACAATGCATCCGCTCTTAAATGTGGTAGTTATGTTTAAATATTTAAGTGTTTCAATGGTGTTAAATAGTTTTATGCTTGTTCTAAATTAAATTCTTCTGGCAAAGAGTTTTTTATTTTGTTTCTATTGTGCTCTAGACTCTCCTACAGATTTGTGGTGTGGTGGCTGTGGCTGTGGCAGTGATTCCTTGGATACTCATCCCCTTAATTCCACTATTTATTCTTTTCATTTTTCTTCGACGATATTTCTTAGACACTTCAAGAGATATTAAACGTCTAGAATCCACAAGTATGTAGTGTGGCGGGACTTAATGTTAGTTTGAACTCTACTTATTATTATGTGAAATGCTAGTATTTTATAGACAGTCCATCAAAGATTTTTTTTTTCTTTTGCTATGCAAATAACTTCCTTATTGCCTTGGTTCTCAACTAGTGAATTACATGCTTAACTCCTGTTTTGCATAATGATAAACCTAGGGTATGTCAGTTAAATATCTGTAAATAAAGCTAGTTAAGAATATGCTAAGCTGCTGGTCTTTGGGACCTTGCATGCATATACTAATGGTATTTCTGACCTTATCTGACTCCTGTGCCTGACTTCAGCTTGACTATGATATGGAATATTAAGCATTATGAATAACAAACATGGGTGCCTAATGTCATTAATAAAGCCTAAAGAATTTCTACAGTGACAGCTATTGTTAAAAATGTAAGAGATTTTTGTATAAATTAATCTGCCTGGCTGTCTGACTGATTCTAATTGAGTAAGAGGACATTAGTTAAAGAAATTGCATATTTATTCTAAAAAGATGCAGTAGAGTAGTTTGTATGGTTAAATATAAAGTGGTAGGATTAAAGATTAGTGTGGTACAAAAAGAATTAAATGTTGTCCTTCATCTATTGTTAAGTTAACTCAACTCTCATTTCCCTTTGTAGCTCGAAGTCCAGTGTTCTCCCACTTGTCGTCATCCCTCCAGGGGCTTTGGACTATTCGGGCTTTGAAAGCAGAGGAAAGATTTCAAAAATTATTTGATGCACACCAAGACCTCCACTCAGGTTTGTGATGAATTGATGTGAAAAATCAAATACTTCGCACTGTAGGAGGGGAATATCTTATGCCCTCAGCGACATGTATATAATGTGCATTAAAATCAGTAGGAGCTGTGCATTTGTCTCTTTAGGGTAAAATTCCTGTATTAGAACAAAAACATTATCTGTCTAGATTTAGAGAGTTTACTTTGGGCTGTAATATAATTTAGAATACCCATGCATATGTTTTAACAATGTGTAAGATAAACATTTGAAAGTATGCCTGATAAGAATAGTTAAAGAATAATTTTTAACATTTTCCTGGATTTCATCTTTAAGAAAAGGAAAGGTGGGGGGAGGGCAGAGAGAGATGTGGAGGGAGCAAGCTGTATTATGAAGCATTTGATACTCAGTAGTGTGGTAGGAATGGGCAGATATTATTAGTATAAATAATCTTGGAAAAGTTTCATAAATCTAACTTATTTTTTACTTTGGGCAGCTTTCAGGGCTTAAATCTAAAATATGGAATTAACATAATTGGAAGGTGTGAAATATTGGTGTTCTGCAAGCATAAGTAATATAATTCACGTTTGTGCTGTGATTCTTTGACTTCTGTTATTTAAGTGTTCTCTATTACAATGTTCTTCAAGATATAGCAGAATGCAAGTTTTCATTGTGACTTTCCTCTGTTGTAAGACATACAAGCATATTCGATTGCTGTATTGTAATTTATAGATCTACAAGGTTTCAGACAAGACCAGCTGATCCTTTCTGAAGTACAGTTTTTCACAGGTTGTAGCATCATACACACTGACCGTGTTGAGCCCAGTGACTTGTGACTGGTGTAGTGCATCTTCCAGCTTCCTCTAGCTTTGAATTTCCCATTTCTTAATATTTTATAGTTGCTAGTTATCTGACCAAATCAACGTTACAGTACCTGATAGCGAGGGAAGATAAAGTTGTGGTTTAGTTTTAGATTAAAAGACATCTTTAGGCAATAACTGTGTATAGGAGTTTCACTATACAAAGAGGACCATGACATTTAAGAGAAATATTTTTCTGTATTTTAAGGTCAGATCCAGGGAACGTAAAAACACTTCAATTTTTCAGTCAGTTTTGTGCATCTCCCTAACGAAACTGTCAATAATACCCCTCGTGGGCAGATCATGAACCTGTTTTTGAGGTCAAGCTTCGGTGCTTATAGTCACACTCTTCTGTATACCTACACACTTCATCTTGGTGTCTTTCCCACCCGAGCCTTTGGGATATACCAGCTGGCTTAAAGTGTGTGTGGTTTTTGGTCCTCACAGGGAATATATGCCTGGACAGCAAAGGAGGCCAACACCATCTGAACTGTACTATCAGGAGCATAGCCAGGGGAAGGAGGGAAGTGATTGTTCCCCTCCACACTTGTTAGCCCACACTGGGAGTACTTCATCCTGTTGTGGACCACCAGCTGTGGGAAGCATTCCAGCAAAGTGGAGTGAGCTCCCTGGAGGGACCATGAAGATAGTTAGGGTGTTAACAGGAGAGATTTCCTTGTGGGGGAGGTACTGGGCTTGTTCAGTTCACGGAATACAGAGGATTTAATAGCTGCCTTCCAGTACCTGCAAGGGTGTTGCCATAAATACAGGTTCCTCACCATGGTACATAGTGGTAGGAGCAGCAACTTGGGTATAAGTTGTAACAAGAGATGTTTAACCTGAATTCAAGGAAAAGCTATTTCACTGTGAGCACAGTCAAGCAGAGGCAAGGATTGCCCAGAGCTGCAGGCTTCATCTGTGTCAATTTTCAAGACTGGAACTGCGTAAAGCATAGAGCAATGTGGTCTGACCTCTGACCTGACTGTGCTTGAGCAGGAGGCTGAACTAGAGATTTCCTGAAGTTGTTTTCACCCTGGATAGTTCTTTATAGTAAACATGAGCAAGCAGTAGCTGATGTAAGAGAATAGCTTTCATAGCAGCTCACAAACTTGGAGTCCTGGGTTTTTAAGTCTCCTAAAGAGTTTTAAATTCTTTCCTGCATTGCAGAAGGCTCCCCCAACCAGTGATGGTTTTGTTTAGGACTTTTGGCTGAAGTAATATCTTCCTCTCTATTTAGGCCTGAGCCCAGGACTCAGGACACTTGCTTTGAACCCCTTTGAGGGATGCCTATGAATGGAGTATTAAATAAATTTTAAATGAAAAACATCTAAAAGGCATACTGACATTTGACCAAACCCAAGTTTCCTTCCTGCACCAGTGCCCATCTCTGTAAGCAAGCCCATGAGTCATCAGACCACGATGAGTCTTATTAGTTCCTAGGGCTGTCAGATTCCTTTTTTTGTGCACAGTGACCCCTTTTGCATAGGGAGGTTGCAAAATTACCCATCTCAAGCTGGCAGTGTAACGCACCTCCCTGGACAATTAGGATCAATGGAGCAAAAGCTCCATAATCTGGCTATCCTAAGATGATCAGGCTTAAAAAGCATACTTACCTCCCCTCTTACAGAAGGGAGAATTTTTTTATTCTGAATTTTTCCCAGCACTGGGCTAAGGCGCACTGAACATTTGAAACTGCAGTGATCTTTAGCAGGGAGTAATGGCAAGCAAGGCAGAAGGGGTTGGAATGGTAACCTTCTACTGTGACTTGGTAGCAGCTGGAACAATTCCTCTGAGTGCAGCCTAAGCAATAAATAATGCCATGCTTTATTATGGCTACTTTGCCTATGGTTTTGGCCCTGGATCCAAACACTTGGCCTTCTGTATTGCAGTGTCTTTTTATGCTGTCTCTTGTACCTTGTACTGTAGCATATCTACCTGGGATGGAACTTAGCACCAAATTGTCAACACCTGAGTGTGAGTGCAGAGTGGAGATGTCCACCTCTGAGCTTCTCCAAAAGTAAAAATGTGCATCTAATCATCTGAATACCTCTGTATAGCTGCACTGGTATTGAGTAGCTCCTACAGGAGCTTCACCAGCTGCAGCTGCCTTCTAAAAACTTGGCTCTGACAGTTGTGTTGTGGTATGTTCTAGCTAAAAGCCTGTAGACTCTAGTCCAGCTACAGTAAATGGAGTTGTACTTCTGCTTTTTGTATAAGACTCTTGAGTCCACTAGAGTTGAGGAGACGCTTCCATTTTGAATAAGTGGACCATGCTTCAAGCCTTGACTGTTTTTCTTCATCTTCCTATTGTGGTTGCTACTGGTATGAAAACTAAATTAGATAGTTTCAGGAAAACTGATCAATATCTCAATCATTATCAGTCCATGCAGACATGCACTTGAAGATGGCAACATTGGGGTTTTTTGACAACTTGTATTATTAACATGAATTAATTTAAAAATAATTATACAGCTTAGATTTGTAATAATCCACTGGTTTTATGTCTTTGTAAAATACACTTTAGAGGCCTGGTTTCTCTTCTTGACAACTTCAAGGTGGTTTGCTGTGCGTCTGGATGCCATCTGTGCCATTTTTGTTATAGTGGTTGCTTTTGGTTCCCTGCTTCTCGCCAGCAGTAAGTACAGATGTTAGAAAAAGTTCACCCAGTAATTACCATGTATAGTAATGCCTAATTCTTTTTCGTATGTTGCTGTTTCTAATTGTTTAAAGGCTGTAATTAAGTTAAATGTTTCTTTCTAGATCATGATCTCTTCCTTAGTCTAGGGCATTGGGGCTGTATCTGCTTTCCTGCAAATCCTGGAGGCAGTTCAGACATCTTCTGGGCTGAGACATACATCTGTCATCATCCCCAAGTGTGGAAACATACGTGCTCTTCTGTAGTCTTTGCTTTTGAGATTCTGGCTTTCAGAGCAATAACAAGAAATAAATCTTTTTTTTCCCTACCTTTGTCTTTCTCTTTTGGGCCTACAGGGCTTTGCTTTTCGTACTGAAACACCCACAGAGCTGCCTCTTAACAATGTTTTTCCTTTCTGCACGTGGCACAGTAGGTCAAAAGGCAAGCTAAAATTCCTAGGGATACTCTTCTCATATCTTGGATCAGTGGGATAGGCCAGTTCCAGAAAGAAAATTGCCTCATAATAATACATTTTATGTTCACTGTCACTCATGAACTGTCATTAGTGTATGCATCATCCAGGATGTAATTGGGTTAGATGTGCTAGAATGAGATAGTCATCTAAAACATGAAGGAAGAAGTAATTATCTTGGACATGAAAATTAGTGCTAATTTGTTGGTTTTGTTTCTTTTCTTTTTTCTTTGGATAAGTTTTGTATGTGCACGTTTATTTTAAAATTTGAATGCTCTGTGCTGCACAACTCTGCAAATTTTGAGCTAGGTTTGATGTTACTAGAATGCAAAAAGACAAGTCAAAACAACGGTCCTGAATCTTTCCTTGCCTCTGGATAAAGAGTAGTTCTCTCGAAATCAATAGGACTGTGTTAGGATAAAGTTCAAGTAAGTCAGAGGACAATCATGCTTAATATTGGGGCAGACAGAATACATTTATTTTGTGAGAGTAGACCCACGGAACAGAATAAATGCTTTTATAAACAGGGGAAGAAATATTCTGTCCTGTTACTTTATCTGATTGCTTATAAGAGTACAAAGTTGATGTACATGTTCGTAACTAATTTTGAAATAATTCTACGCAATTTTTTTTTTTAGGTTTAGGGCCTTATCTGATTTCCATAGGAAAAAAGTGGAGAGTTAACTAATGCTCAGCCAGACAGGGATGACCCTAACAATCTATGTAAGTTTGGTCTTGAGACTGAACCTCAGTTTTTAGATGAACGCCTGGCCAAGGAGAATTTGGATTATCTTGTCAAAATGTGTCCAAAACGTACCCCAAAAATGCAGCAAGCAGCTGTTCTGCCTGGAGGTACTCATTGCACAGATAGCAAGTAGTACATAACCAAATAAAATTCTGGCTGTGATGCTTCCATCATGTGAGTAATGTCATGAAAGAGAGCTTAACTGAGATTTTGTGTAATTGCAATGTACCTATTGGAGTCTCATTTTCCTTTCTTCTGCAGCTCTGAATGCAGGGCAAGTTGGTTTGGCGCTCTCCTATGCAATCACCCTCATGGGAACGTTCCAGTGGGGTGTTAGACAAAGTGCTGAAGTTGAAAACCTGGTAATGTTTATTTCTTCCTTTTCCCCTCTTGTGACATTACCTTTCATGCTTGTGACATGAAGCCTTAAGGATGAGATTCTTCTTAATAAACTTAGGATATTAATACCTTAGCAAGCAATTGAGGCACCACTCTGCAGTCATAAAGAAAAATTACTTCTTTTAGGTTATGATTTGTCTGACTGATTTTGAATGTTTGTTGAGATGAACTGTGTCTGGGGATTGTCCTCCATTCATAGCAAGGGAGGTTTTACAATCTCCCTTTATAGCAGAAACGAGACCATCTAGTTACAGTGTAGACAATTGCATTGCAACTTGCTAAAGTTTGAATAAATTAATCCCTTTCCATAAGGAAGATTTTAAATAATGTTTTTATATTTGGTATTTATAAATTATTGTTATTTATTATTGCATTTTAAAATTTTATTTATATCCCTCATGGTATTTTTAGAGTCCTGTTATTCCATTGCAAAGGCTTCTAACTTGTTAATTCATTCTAAGTTAACACAAATGTGAAAGTATTTGTTTATATTCAGCTGACAAGGTTGAGTGTTTTCCAAAATATATAATATAAAATGCCTTTGACCAATTCACAGTATTTACTAGCATGTTCTAATTTGCCTGTCTACTTTCTTAAGATAATACATAAGAAAAATAAATTGTAAAAAAAAATGCTAAACATAAACCTGGGATTTTTTTTTGTTGTGTTGACAACTGAAGTTGCTTGTAATTATAGTTTGCTGTACATAGTCTAGGAAATATGTGTAGTCCTTTTGTAGAAGTTACAAAGCCATGCTTAATTAATTAATAATAATAATGATAAGAACAAAGAATTTTTTTTTTTTTTTGCTACCACATTGCTTTTTCAGTGCATTTTTCACACACCAGTAAACTGGTGGTGACAGATTTTCTGAGAAATGGGAAGAAAGCTTTCAGGCTTCATCCCACTGGGGACATTTTGGAAGTGTCTGTGGGAGTGTCACATGTACTGAGTGGCTTTCTTAGAGGCTGTGACTCAGAAATACCTTGGAAGAGAAAGGCCATTCACTAACCTGGCTTTGGTGTGAAATGCTGATCATTTTATGGAGTTATGATTAGCATCAACTTCTTTGATAGGTGGACATCCACCAAAAATCCTTTGTTATTAAAGGGTGACTACTCCTGGGGGAGGCAAGAACATTTCATCTCCATTCTGTTGCTGGCTGGTCAAGGGCAGTGATTGTCACACTCTACTCAGTGGTGGTGCACCCTTGTTTTCAGTCCTGTGTGCAGTTTTGGGCAGCACAATACAAAATGAAGCTGTTGGAGCGCGTCCAAAAAGGGTCATGACGATGGTGAAGGGTCTGGAGGGAAAGCCTTTATGAGGAGTGGCTGAGGTCACTTGGGCTGTTCAGCCTGGATAAGAGGAGACTGAAGGGAGACATCATTGCGGTCTACAACTTCCTTGTGAGGGGAAGAAGAGGGGCAGGCTGTTCTCTTTTCTGTGGTGACCAGTGACAGGACCGAGGGAATGGCCTGAAGTTGTGTCAGGGGAGGTTTAGATTAGATATAGAAAAAGATTCTTCACCCAGAGGGTAGTTGGGCACTGGAACAGGCTCCCCAGGGAAGTGGACATGGCATCAAGTCTGCCAGAGTTCAAGAAGCATTTGGACGATGCTTTCAGGCACATGGTGTGTTTTTGGGGGGTTATCCTATGCAGGACAAGGAGTCAAACTCATTCATGTGCCTGCCTGTAGTTCATTCGGCAGTTTAATTTCTAGCTTTATCTTTCTAACACACAATGGATTGGTGTCATCTTAGTCCAGACTGACAGACAGCTCTCTTAGCTTAATTTTCTTAAAAATTATGCATGTATTTAGGTTTGTAATTAATCGAACTGATGAGAAATACTTATGAATGGCTTTATGGATCATGCTGGATCTGTAGTAGGACATGAGACGCTTTCTTTCCACTTTTTTAGTTGTATAAAGAAAGCCTAGAATGGTGCCAAATACTCTTACCTGTGTTTAAAGAAAAAACATGGAGTAATTTGCATTGAATCTCTATGGTAAAAATATTTTTATGTAGGCAGTATTTGCAATGTGTGCCATAGGATGAAGCTCATGTATGTATGTCTTCTTTCCTCCCCTTAGATGATATCAGTAGAAAGAGTGATGGAGTACACAGAACTTGAAAAAGAAGCTCCTTGGGAGACCAACAAACATCCACCACCAGAATGGCCTAACCAAGGAATGATAGCATTTGAGAATGTTAACTTCACTTACAGTCTAGACGGACCACTGGTTTTAAGACATTTGTCTGTTTTAATTAAACCAAAAGAAAAGGTATGTATGCAGCTATCTTTGGATATTCACAGAAATTAAGCAAAGATGATGAGCTGACAAGAAGCTGTGTGCTAGAAATGCATTATAAAATACGTGGATGTTAGGAAAACAGTAAGTGTTCTTTAGAAAAATAAGCTTTAGTTATGTATTATAACAGAAGTTATAGCCTATTTATTTCCTGTAAGTGTAGCATAAATTTGTCTGGGAACATGATATTTCAGTCTGTCAAAACAAAGGACTAAACATACCGGATAATTTCCTTAAAAAAATCTGAGATTCTTCAGAAAGTAGCAGACATCAAAAATACCAGCCAAGCCCAGAATGTTTGTTCAAATCCAAAGCAGATGGAGCTGCATTAGGAAATTGGGTATTCAACAGAGAGAACATAATTGGAATCGAGTATGTCAACAGACAAGGTGAGCAAAACCAATGGAAAATAAGGAATGTACATGCCCTTGTACTGAGCCCAAAATTGATGATAGAAGAAAGTTGCATAATTTCAGAATTTGGGATTTTATTTCAGTTCCTTTTGGCTACCAATCCAATTAACTCTTGTCATTAATTAGATTGGTAGCCAAAAGAAACATAGAAATAAAACTCTTCCTCCTCTGCAAATTTGACTCCTCCTCCCCAATTTTGACACTATCCCTGTTGAAAGAGTGCTGCAGGGAAGGTCTCCCCCACAGACAAAATTAAATTAGAGCCCTGAAGTGTTAATTTGTTCTTTGCTACATTTCAAATGCAGGTGTACTTCTTTGATTAGGAGGTCTTCCCTAGGAGGATGGTTCAGCTCTATAATCCTTGCCCTTGCCTCCTTTTTAAGGTGCTTTTCCATTCAATTCCAAACCTTTTCATTTCCTCAAGTGGACCTTTAATAACATGCATGTTACAAAAATTCAACTGGACTTTGCTATATTGAGGTGATTTCCTGGAATTAGCTGTGAATGAGTTAAAAATGGTCTCTTGAGAAGAAGAGCTATGTGGGCCATCTCCTTAGCTGTTACAAGTCTCTCCAATATAGACAAGAAGTCCCTGTATTTCTCAGTGAGAGACAGGAATAAAATTAAAAACGGAAGCAAGAGATACTAGCAATGCATGACTCAGTCCTTGGTGGGGGCAGGAGGCAGAGGGATGACTAGGGGTATTTATTTTTGCTGAGCAGTTATGCTGTGGTTTCGTCATCCTGAATTTGCCCAGCTTGAAGCTATTGCCAAGAACTTTGTGTTTGCTTTCTATGATGTTTTGCACAATACTGCAGTAGGCTGCCACTGTGTAAAATAAATCTCCCAAGCATCTCTCCTCCTTATATTGGTTTTAATTATGGAGAAGCATCTTCTTCATAAACAGGTTTCTAGATCTGTTGAGGATTCTCCCCATACTGCTGTCACTGTGAGCTCTTATTCACTGTTCAGGCCCCTGGCTTATAGAGACTTCTGGTGGCTGCAGTGCCACTGGCAGCAGGAATGAGTTTAAGCTTCTGCTGTGCTTGTATTTTTTCTTGTAGCCACCTCAGGGCCTGGTTTGGGAAGCTGTGGGTACGGTAAGAATGAGGGAGGTGATTGCTAGCAAGTCACTCATGGGTTAAGGTCTCTTTCGATCTGTTCGTCTTGGCATTCAGTAGTTCCCTACAGTCAAAGCAGGCTAGGAAGGACCCTGTGTTTTAAGCATCTTTGCTGAAGTAGTGTGGTCTGGCAGAAACAGACCAGGGAGACACAAACTGCTGTGCCAGTGGCTGGCAGTGATTAACCTCCTCTGCTCCTATAGCTGCAGCAGGGGAAGGTGAGCATGTTTTGGGTTTTACACACCATCTTTGTTTCAGGGAGCTCATGAATGCTTATTGGCTAACATATTGTTAAATGCACCTTTTCCTGACAGCTTCTAGATCTGCGGGCTACATGAAAAAGTTAGGAAGGTGCACATGGAGATTCACGGCATGGCAGCTGTGCTCCCACAACGAAAGGGAGCTTGCCTGAGGGATAACAAAGACATGGGCAGTTTCAGTGGAGTAGCTGACATGCTGTAAATCTCACATTTTTTGTGCAACTCTGCTGTGAAGTACGAGTGACACTTGAGTAATGATGAGCCCAGCGTAGCAGGTGTATTCCTGTGTGTGCACTGGGCTTGTATCAGGCAGCACAATCCTGGCCGTGTGCTTCCTGATAGGTGGCACTTCCATTTGCAGACCGGTGCTGTATTTGCACTGGCTGTGAGTGTGGGCCTGTGAAGAATAAAATGTATTCAAAAAATGGATAATGTGTATGCTGAGAGCTGTTTCAAATTCCTGTCAATTTTCAGCAGCCTGTAGTCAATTGGACCAAAGATGCAAATAGATTTTTCTAAATGTTGAAGAGCATAGTCCTTTCATTTGATGCCAAACTGAAAGTGGGATTTTGACAATATGCAGAGCAGCTGCATTTTTATTTTAAGTATCAATGTATTTTTATGGGTTTTTTTCTTTATATCTTTGATACAACACTTTATATTGACATTTGCAGAGGAACAATTGAACTTTCATTTTCACAACTCTGATTGTCTATGTTCTCTATTCAGCATTTTCTTTCTGAGCTGTAGTTTATCTATTCAGAACTATTTTTCTGTTGTTTCACTGATACAATTCAGAGTATTAGACATTTTATCATTTATTGTAACAGATTTGCTTAAATTAGTCTGTTTAATAAAAAGCACTGTAGAAATGTTAATTGGTTTATATACAATAGTACAATAATGAATAGTTGGATGAAATTGTTAAATCAGAATGTAGAAGTAGAAAATACCTTTTAGATTATGCAGCGTAAGTTGCTTCTTGAAGTGTACTTTTTTAGTGTGTTGTATATTTTTTATCAAATGTGGGCACTGCTGTTTTGTCTGAACTTAGTGTCTCTGACTGAAAGTTTCTCCTTGCGCTTTGGTGCAGTTTCCTGTGCTGAATTTCATTTCAGCAGGCATTGCTGCATACATGTGAGTCTCAGGCAGTGGGTAATTGCCCTCTGGTGTCTGTACGTATACTCATGAAGGTTTTCATCTTTCTTCCTCCTTTCTGCACCCCAATCGCTTTGCCAAGCCATATTATACATGTTTAATCCTCATAAATCCTTCCCGCTCAAATCAGTACCTCCAACCCATATTAATTTCGTGTTGCACTGCTCTCGCTGAAGTTTTTCTAGTGTGCTGATTTTTTTTTTTTGGAAATGTAGGGATTAGAACAGAATGCAGGAAATAACAAATTCTGCCATATCAGATCTGTGTAGAGGGTTACACCCATTATCTTCTCTAATACAGTTGATTACTGTACACTGTTTTTTCTCTAAGAATCCTTTACCCAAATGCAACATTAAAAAAAATTAAAGGAGAAGAAATATTTGTTGATCTTAGCCCCTTGTCATTAAAGTTATCAATCCCATATTTTTCATTGTCTCTTTTTTCTGAAAGCGTTATTTGTTTTTCACACTGTGTATGTCTTCCAGTTTTTCTTTGGGAACAAAGAGAACCCTGAATCACTGTGATTTTATTATTTGCTGTTTCTTCTGTTTGAAAAGGAATTTCAGCTTGATGTCATGGCCTTGTAGTTTCAATGCTTGCTGAAGATGTCTGAAGTATGGATACAATTTATAATCGTGCTACTTTAAAGTACTTCACCTTAACCATAACTAACCAAAATCACTCTCAATTATTTAAATTAGGAGTACATTTTTCCTAGAGTGCATTATGCCTTCTTGGGGTTAAGTAGTAGATGCATGCCTGAAATTATTTGCCTAACATCACCCAGCAAACCAGGTTTAGTATAAAAATTAGCAGCCGTGAATCACATTACTGTATATATTGAGCCACTTTATCTTGTTTACACAATAAGACACCACACATTAAGAGGAAATCATTCACCTTTGAATATGATCCAAGAAATTGTCATGTATACAAATGTCACCTGAATCCAAACCAATGGAAGGGGAGAGAATTTTTTCTTTTGGACGAATGTTAATTACAAAGAAGTTTTATTTGGTGCATGTTCTACTGTAAATCCTGTGATGCTGTAAAAATGTTGCTTGACATATTAATTTTTCCTGAAAAGCTCACAGTTTAACTGTACAGGCTTGGCTTGCTCCGTAGGTTGGCATAGTGGGAAGAACAGGAGCTGGGAAGAGCTCTCTGATAGCAGCCCTCTTTCGCTTGGCAGAACCTGAAGGAAGGATTTGGATTGATAAGTACTTGACATCAGAGCTGGGACTCCATGACTTGCGGAAGAAAATTTCAATTATACCTCAAGTAAGAGAGTGACTTGGTTTGCCATGGATGTTTTGAATATAATACCGTAGTGTTTAAAGTGCTTTGCTGGGATATGTTCCCCCTGCACCTCTGTATGCAGTAGACACAGGAACTGTAACTAGGCGTTATTTTTACTTGAGTAAGGTCTTGATTATTTTAAGATAAATAGAATCAATTTTGGGGACGTGAGCATTTTCTTCCTAGTTTTGTAGCCTGTCTGTTCCTTTGGAATATCTGTGTGTTAGCTGTATGCTTTCCTCCACAGTCTGGGGAAAAGCAGAGAAAATCTGATAAGTATATACCAATCTTCAGCAGTGCTCTGAAGTCATTTAATCCTTTGGCAGCAATTCTTGCCTGATGCTTCCTTAGTAAGGGACTTTGAAAGACCACTTTCACCTCTCTAGTCATCCCTGTACAAGCTGAGTGGTGCTAGATTTAGAAGGAGCAAATATGCTGCCTAGAAGTGAGGTATCAGCTTTTGCTTTATTTGGAGAAGGTTGGACGGGTGAAGACCAGAGGAACAGACTAAAGAGTAGGTCATTATAACCTGTAATAAATAAAACTTGATGAATTTTAGAAGCTGAATGCAAGAAAGGCCACAGTACAGGTTAAAAACCCAATAAGGCAGTGTTGGAAATAGCCTGATCTCTCATGCTGGAGCAGAGGAAAGGCTGTTCAAAGCAATCCAATAGGTCACAGATCTTCTCTCTTAGAGTCTTACTTTCATGAGACATTGTATCAGAGAAGGGTCATTAAAACCTTAGAAGGCAAAGTCTGTGCATGTTACAGTTTCATGAGAGCTTTGGTCTCTTCCCTGGGCAATTGCTCTCCAATGAAGAGGGAAGAAGAGTGAAAAGCTTGTATGCTGCAAATGTGAAGTCATATTTTGGAAAGTAGTTCATCTACGCTGTTCTAGTAGGTAGAGTGAAGAGTAGACTGTAAACCAGAGGAATTTTTTTGCCATGTTTACCATTATTTCTCAGATCTCTCTATGTTATAACAGAATCTGTATTTAGAGTTAGTTCTGAATATGTGCTAGTCTGTTGACAGGGTGGCAGTCAGAGTGTATTACTTTCTTTAAGTTGAGAATCTAATACAAATGGTAATGAGGCTTTTTTTTCCTTGAAGAATAGAAGTCAAAAAGAAACAGGTATGCTATTGAAAAAAGAAATTAAAAAATAGGTACTTCCCCAGCAATTGGATCATTGCCTAATGCAGGATGTCTTTTGTTTCTGCATGCTGCAGGCTTTGTTATTGCACTACTCACTGGAACTAGTCATCTTTTGTATGTAAAGAGAACTTTATATGTATTTTAATTCAATTTTTTTGTTTGTGTGTAGTGTTCCTTTCTCGTGAAAGCAGATGATCATCAGTTCATTTAAGGTCTACAGCTTTTTGAAAGCCTTGCCCATAGCTATTATGGGTGATTTTTTCATTTTGAAGAATTCAGCCAAGTTGAACAAAATAGGATACTCAGACAGGAAAACTGCAGGTCAAATATAGTTTCTACATGTTGAATGACACAGATGCTCAAAGTTCACCACATTCAATTATACATGTGAGGTTTTTTCATACACAGGTCTCTTGACATAGTTTTTAAAACTGTTTAAATCCAGTGAAACTCTGTGATTTTTGTCAAATTTATATCATAGTCACAAAAGTTTTGAGTGTCCAAAGGCTAGCAGGTAGCTTTTTTTTTTGTGTGTGTGTGAGGGAAGGCTGTTTCTACTAACAATATGCAAAACTATCAAATGGTGGTACAAAGAAGAAGAGGAAGGAGGGTTTGGAATCAAGTTTCTGCTATGGTAAACTGTATGATAGGCATTGTCTTGTACTGCCCTAATAGTAGTGTCAATAATAGCAATGTAACATCAGGTAGTTATTTTGCAGCAAATATCTTCATAATTATGTGGGCAGCTGAAAAACCAGAGAAGAGACATGCTTATTAGAATTGCAACATAAAACATGCTAAACAGAGCCATTCCTAGAGAGTGATGAGGCAAGACTGAAGTTTTCTTGTGTGTGAGTTTAAATACCTACCTGGAGAAATAAAAATGTGCTTAGGCTTCTAATTGCTTGCTTGGATAGAGCTGTGTAAAGGTTGTGTTTGTAAATCTTTTCTATGCAAATGTTGTCTGCCTCTCTGACTGCAAGCATTTTTACAACAATTATTTACAGGTTAGTCTTATTGCTTTCCTCTCATAAACCAGACTGTTTTAAATAATAATCTGTGTCAGAAATGGTAATTAAAAAATATCCTTATCTTCTGTTGCAGTGCATGTCTGTTGTTAGGACTTTTATAATAGTTGTGAACACTTTATACGTTAGCCTCTTCTTTGCCAACCTATAAAAATGGATTGAAAAGGAAAATAAATGTAACAATACCTTCAAAATATGCCAAATGATGTACTAAAATGTGTGTTGTTAAACAAATTAATTTCTAGGTGTTTTTGAAGAAAATTGTTTTTTGGCCTGGAAATATTTTGTGTTCAACCCTTTTGCTCATTCAGCAAGTTTTTAATGACATTGCTATTGCAGCAGATACTTTCAAATAATTGGCATGTTATATCAAGAAATGTATATCTTCTTTTATATTGCTTATGGCATGTTCTGTCTTTTTAAGTTCATTTACAGCACTCAGATGGTTTAGAAATTCAAAGACAATAAAAGGGTTAAGGTCTGAATTCTTTTCTGGTTTGCTGCAGCCCTTTGGAGCTGGGCATCACTAGGGTTAGATGGGGAGAAAGTCATGACAGGTTAATCTCAGAGTAAGCTGAAGTTACCCAGTGTAAGTTAGATTTTATTTCCTAGAGGAGAAAGAAAAAAAAAGAATGCATTTTGCCTAAAATTTCCTCAATTTAAAGAGGACTGACAACATGATGAATGGTCTCCATTTATGATTAGCATTGTTACAGCTTTTGACTTGTTTTTGTCTTTATGTGTGGTATTAAGATGAGTTTAGCCCTAAAGTCATGTCAGTGCATGACTCTCAGGTCTGGCAATGCACATTACTGAGTACTGATCTGTTGCTTAAGGAGTTCTGTACCAAAAGTCCTCTTCCCAGTTCTTAAATACTACATGTTTCAGTCTGATTTGATTTGTGCCAGTTTGATAAATTATCTGTTATTGCTGTGACTGGGAACTGAAGTAGAACAAAACTTGCTTCGACCACAGGTAAACCCACATTGGTACCTGAATGGGAGAAGGTACTGATTTGACTCCCTGGTGTATTTTGAGTGAGAGCTTTGCCCAGCAGTGCTCCAGTTCTAAGTTTGCTTTGGTGCTGTGGCAATATAGTTGTGTTTAGGTTTTAAATGGTGAAAGCTGTTCCTGCTTAGCCCTGATGGTAAAATGAAAGGGCTTTTATGGTATGAAATGAAAAAAAAACCAAACCCACAGCCAAACACAGAAGGAAAACCAGAAAGGCATTGTAAGCTCTTTGATTCCTCTCTGGTTTATATACTTCAAAAACAGGTTTTCAAAACTGCCCAAAAGTAATTTAGGAGTGTGAGCTCATTGACAGTGCTAGTTGTTGGTTTTCATTAACAATACCATGAGGACAGCAACGATTTCATGTAAGTATATATATAGCTTGTGGCATCAGAACAGTGGCATGTAAATGCCCGTTTAAGTACCGACATAACTGTGTACAGCAGTTTGCAAACAGACCTGTCCTGTTTGGTAAATTATCTTTATACAGAGTAGTTGCCTCCCCCCCATCCCTCTTAAGCATGTAGTTGTAATGTGCACCTTTGCATTTCAAAAATGATAGCTTGTTGTTGGATATTTCTGTGCTATTGTTGATATAGGTTAGCTGTGATTATCATTAAATTACCTATTGCTTTATAAAACCTGTATTTGTAATGGAAACCTGTATTTGTAATGGAGTGCTGATTTTACTGGGTTTCAGGAGCCTGTCTTATTCACTGGAACTATGAGGAAAAACTTAGATCCTTTCAATGAATACACTGATGAAGAGCTGTGGAACGCCTTGGAAGAGGTGACTTACTAAATCTAATACTGTACATCTGGTATTTAAAATCCCCTTAACAGTAACATTATGGTGCTTGTGTGTGTTATGTTTTGGATGTTTTCATCAGGTTTGATAAAGGTATAGCTGTTGATGGAAAAAGGTAGACTATCATATGTGCATTTGTGTATATGTGTGCAGGCGTGTATATTGTTATATAAGTCTTTTATGAAAAAATTATCCTTTGGGATGATCCCTTGGTTATATTTTGATTCATATCTTGGTTTTAATGAACATTAATAGATTCTTAACAACATGCTTTAATGTTTTTAGAATTCTAATAACTGACACACACTGTAATCCAACTTGGCACTTACTCATTTTGTGTCAGAATATAAAAGGCAAACCTTGCATACTTATTGTTGTGTCATCAGACACACAATAGCTGATTTAAAGAGTTACTCATCCTACAATATGTTGACATGTCAACAGGTGCAACTGAAGGAGGTTGTGGAAGATCTACCCAACAAAATGGAGACACAGCTGGCAGAATCTGGATCTAATTTTAGTGTTGGTCAGAGACAGCTGGTGTGTCTTGCCAGAGCAGTTCTAAAAAAAAATCGTATTCTTATCATTGATGAAGCAACAGCAAATGTGGACCCAAGGTAAAAACAAAATCTGTCATATTAAATGAGCTGGTTTCTCTTCTAATACGTTCATCTCTGCTGTAGAGATGAACTTAAATGCTTTATATTTCATGTACTTTGTATTGCTGTTTTATGTTTTTGATGATACTCTCATTTTTGTCTGTTCAAAATGGGGCGATTGAGCTTTGCCTATTGAGCAGATGATATAAACTAAGCACTCAAAAGACCCCTAATTTCAGTGCATTCCATAGAGTAGGAAAATTAATATTCAAAGTTTATTTGTCCTGCAGCCATAGATTAGAAGACAAGAATGTTCTTGAAAATGCAACTCTGTAACATCAGAATAGCCAGGAAACAAGTTGAGTTCTGTTCTGGAAGAAATGTTTGTTGGAAATAAATAAATACAAAAGATTTAATTCATCTCACTCCCAAAACCCCCTAAAACTAAAAAGGTGAAAAATGGCTGTAAGCAAAACCAGATACTTCTGGTTGTGTGATGCTGTCCTTTCAGATGGCTCAGATGCTGGTGTGGTAAGTTAGAGGTAAAGTAAGGGCAGGGGCAGAAGGTAAGCTGTCCAAACACCACAGGAATTGCAAAGCAGATTTGGAGATGTTTAAGTCTACAGGATGGACTCACTTATTCATTATTCTGTCTTGTATAACTCAGGCCAGCAGAACTTTCCTGAATTAATTTCTGTTTGAACTAGAGTGTACTTCTGGAAGAACATCCAACCTCAATAGCAAAAAAAATTCAATGACAACCCCTGTTAAATTGTTCCAATAGCTAAGTACCCCCACTGTTAATTTTTGAAACATTTGAAGCACTGGTGGAAATATTTTGGAAACAATACTGCAAACGTACTGCATCAATTAGTCTGAGCTGAATATATAGTTCCAACAAACTATGGCTTGAGGGAGAACTCAAAGTCCAAAGAGGACAATAACACAGCAAGTCCCTCAAACAGATGCATTAAGGATTTTGTATGTCATCTAGGCGTGACTCATTTTTCTAACATCTTCTTAGGGGAGAAGTGGTGCCACTGGTGTAGCTTTACAGTTCAGCTGACAGTGTATTTCTAAAACCTGTAGAGAAGTACATTCCCTTCCTAGAGGTTCTCTTTTTTTCTTTTTTTTTTTCTTTTTTTACTCTTAGTTTATTTTTGGCTGAGCTCTGATAGATTAACTGTGATTAATCATAGGTGTGGAAATTTAATACCATCTTACTCATCCTCCCTATTTTGGCATCTCACATGTGTGTTCTCAACTTGCACTATCCATTTAATTGATCTTGATTAATGTGTGCTGCAATATATATTATAATAAGGTAAATGTTTGTTTGTATCAACTCTAGGCATAACAATACAAATAATAACTTGGAACTTCTTCTTTGAATTCAGTTTGCATTACAGTCATTATTACCTTTTCCTTAATGTGTTGGTATAACTAGAGCCAAGTATTTTTAGCTATGCAATCTGATAGGATGATCATCAGGAAATGCTGATGTGGGTTACTTAACTGAGCAGTTAGGGAGGCATTTTTGGCGTGTAAGGAAAACCTCCTTCTCCTCTGATGCACAACCCCCATACCTGGCACCCTTGTCTCTCACCTGGTGGCAAGCACACATCATATCGAGCATCTGAGATGGGAGACCATGGTGAGCTGCCGCCAGCTCTGGAGATACTTCTTTTTTTTTGTTGTTTGTTTGTTTTTCTGGCTCTTGATCTCTCTCCCTCGGCAACCTCAACTGCTGCTGCCACCATGTCCCTTCTGCAGTTCAAGCTGTGTTGGACAGTACCCTTTTCCATTTCCCATAAACCTGAAAGCAGGTGTGAGAAGGCAGGGGTTAGGGGTGGCAGGAAGAGAAGGAAGGGTGAGGTGACGTGAGGCAGTGGATGCAGTGTGGTGGGCACTGTATCTTCCCTAGGGGATTGAGGGGGCTCCCCACCACATTTCAGCTCAGCTAGGCCATTCTTACTTGCCACTGGGAGTGAAGGGAAGGAATTTGAAATTCGTCCTCCTCCCTCCTCATATGTTCTGGCTCGCATATGTACCCTTATTTACCTCCTTGCTCCTCATAGATGCCACCTACTCTGCATGTGGCAGAGGCATGAGTACTTTTTGGGGGGAGGAGGAGCTTGCCATAAAGAAGGTTGCCCTAAATCAGACTACCTGCATGATTATGTGATGACTGACAAATTTAATTTGATTTTATCTTCTTGGTCCATTCTCACCCCGAAGAATAGAGTCCGGTTTTAAAGTAGTTGAACTGTTCTGGAAAATTGTATGAAATCTGGAGCAGAAGAGCTGAAAATCTTCATGTAGTTGCTTTGATGATATACAGAAACAAAATCATTAATAAATGAGACTTTTTAAAAATACTGAAGTCATTTTAATTGTGTTAACTTGTATTTTTGCTTACAGAGAACAAAACTTTTGGCAAGCAAACCACTGCCATCTTTTTATATTGGTTGTTCATTGAGTCTGGTAAAACCAGCACATAATTCAGTTCATTAGCCATCTTAAACTTGCCAGGTTTAACGTTTTATTACATCTAACTGCTATCTGTAACTCTTTCTGAGAAATTATCTAAGCCTCTCAGGAATTGTGTAGTGTGAGATATGCTTTCAGGACAATCCCAGGAGGACATTAGACAGAAGATAATGCCTTACCCAGTTTTCCTTTCAGCAGCTTGGTTGCTTCGCATTCAGATCATATTTATTCTTCCTCTTCAGATAGTTTTCTTTTTACACAGTCAACTAATTCAGGTTACACCAGATCTTGGGTTGCTGGGAAACTTCGTGTTAGATCCTCAACCTGTGGTGCCTGTGGGACAGCTATACCACCATTCTGTGCTTTCTTATTGTATTGTTCCTTGCAGTAGGGAGTGCCGTGGTTCCCATTTTTATATAATCAGATTAGGATTGAGTTTTTATCATCCAGCAGCCCTGGTTTTGGTATTCAAGTTGCATCTTTGGTTTTTAATGTGCCTGAAAGATGATGGGGTTTGTTCTACTGAAGTGGGTGATGAAATCACTTGGCACTTGCCTGGACACTTGCTCAGTGTGGGTAGACGTCACTGAGAGTCCATTTATGCCCTGAAAAAGGGACAGAAATGATGCTTCCTTTGGTAGGTCTAACTCTAGCTCTAGTTCTAACTGGTATGTGACAGTCTCTATGCTCTGTCAGCACGTAATTCTATATACAGATGCTTTTCTTGGTCTTTTTAGATTTTCTTGCTTTCCCTAGCTTCTTCCTGAGACTCTCCTGGAGGATTCTGATGGTGCTTCTGCCTGCTGTCCCAAAAACTATGCTCCAAGATCTACCATGAACCTTGGAGAGGGTCTAGCCAAGTGTCAGTCAGCAGACACATCTGAATGAGATCTTGTACTGTGATATTTGAAGATAGAGCTATTTAGTCTGTTCCTGATAACTCTGAAGTCTCATTTTAGAACATTTGTCACGCCCACAATATGGACAGCAGTTTCTTGTTCGTGATAAGCTTGTGTTCAAGAAATACCTGTTTACGATAATAGTTTGATAGTATCTCTTTAAGAATGAGAGACTTTTTTCTTGTAAATGTAGGAAGAGGTAGTGCTATAAAGAACACATGTAATAAAAGAAGATAATATAAATTAATGCAGAGGACAGGGATATTCAAGGCTGAGGCATTCTCTGAAAACAGTAGGAATAACTTGAGTTACAAATAATTTTAAGCCCTTTGTAAAGCTGTTCTCAAAGTTCCTGAGCCAGCTATGATTCTCATGTTCTGTAGTAGCTTTGCAGAAAGCTTCACCTTGAGCTTGATGGTGAGGGAAGAAAAAGGCTTTCTTGACACAATTCTAGGGAGTATTGAATATTGAATATTTTCTGTTTTGCTATTTCAACCGTTGCAGAGAACACATCCTGCTGTCTCTATAAGACTCTTCCATAGTGAGTGTTTTCATGGATGTCCCTGCTTTTTTTTTTCCTTTTGGAGGTAAGAGTAGTCAGGTTATTGAGGCGTTGCTGAGAAGAGAGCAAATATGCATGCATTAACACTGGGGTGAAAGGACTGGTATAGCTGTGATGTGGAACATGATGAACAACTTCCTTTTCTTAAGGAGATAACACAGAACTGAAGAGCCTGACCCTGTCTTGACTTCTCCTCCTGTCTCTTTTCCTGATTGCTTACTGGCCTTTGTTCAAAAGGAGTTGAGGAACACCTGCTTCCCACTTTGTTTTTGAGCTTCTTTTAGGAACTAGGAGCAGGAGGACCAAGCCTCTCAGACTGTGGTCCAGAACTCAGTTCTCTTAAGTTCACGAGGGAACTTAAATATTTCTGTCCCCAGATGAAGGTAACAGTTAGAATGCATGGAATTCTTACTTAACTGTTTATGTCTTCCTTCTCTCTGATGATTCTTCCTGTCATCAGCAAGGATCTGTCTTCTCCTTTGTCATGCTGATTGCTTCAGCTTAGCTTGTAGCAGAAGCCAAGTTCATCCTTCAGAGCATGAACTCATACTTTCTACTGTGGAAACGTAATAGTTACTTCATTCCTCTAAGTCATCCTGTTTTTCCAAAGTTGTCTGTCCACTTCTTATTGCTGGTGCCTCCTGGCATGATGGCATCAGAACAATTCTCTTTGTATAATTCATGAAGTGATACCAGATACTCATCTTGTGCAAACAGATTCAGTGTGGAGTACTACTTCTGTCTAAAAAAATGCTACTTAATCAGAGGAAGATATGTTTTACGAATCTTTTATGTATTTTATTTTATTTTCCCATTATTTCTAAAAATTTGAAGAATTAAGGCTTTGCAAGCAACTGATTGCAGCCAATGTTTCTGTCTATATATTCTAGTATGATATTTATTCAGATATCTCTGAATTGTCTTTTTTTGAACCTAATCTGCACATTTTATTATTCTCCAGTGATCATATACACAGAAGAACAAATTCATATTTTAATAGAAATCGTGGAAATGAGGCCCATGCCTTCAAGTGCCTGACTTCTCAGCTGGAGCTTCCTTGGTTCAACTAACGCCAGTATATTTTGAATTGTGTCATCCTTCTATCTTGGATGAGAACTTTGGTTTCTGTTCCTTTTTCTCCATTGTTGCCATTTGTCTTTTAGGGTTTTTTTGAAGGCTGGTGGGCAATATGTGAGTATTCACAAGGCCTGGCTGGTGAGATCCAAGGCTACCTGTGCAGTGCAGGCTGTCAGGTGCCTCTAGAGGGCATTCATCACCAGATGCCTACCTAATCCAGGTTCTTAGGTTCACCTTCCAGCCATGCCTCTTCTCTTTCACTGGCTTAAGAGGGGACTGTAGAGATCTCCACATATAAGTCTGACTGGTGACCTCTGTTAGGTGGTGTCAATGCTTCTCTTGTACAGTTAGTTACTTCAGTAAGCTCCAGTTACATGAGTATTGCCCATCTTTTGCCTTACTGCCATATGGCTATAGAATTACTATACTGCTGTATGGCTAAAGAACATTCTAGTGTCTTAACTACCTATCAGTATAATTTTATTTCCTTTTCACAGTTCTCAACTTTATTTGTGAAGTTTTCACTTGAGCCCTGTACTTCAGTGTCTGTGCTCTATCTTAGTTTTCATTCTTTACAAGTCTTATGTTTCCTTCTGCTGTCCTTTTCTTAGGTGGTGGTTAATTCATACAGTAGGCTCACTCTTAACTTGAAATCTTCTATCTCTTTCCTTGGGTTGTGCATTCCAGTTAATGCTTTTGATTTACAGGGTATGCCAAGGTTTGGTTTTTTTCAGTATTCAAGTTCTTGAGCTATTCCAGTACTATTTTAGTTTACCAACCATCTCCTCTAATTAATCTTCTTTTGTATTTGAAATTAAGAATCTCAGTTCTAGGCTCTCTTGTCTTTCTTCTTCAGATGATTTGCAATGAGGGATATATACTTTCACCAACTTTTCTTCACTGCTTTCACGAACTAAATCTTGACAGAGAATAACAATGGTTTTTTGGTGTAGAAATCAGTAAACTATCTGAATCTACAGAATTTTCCCTTTTCTGTAATTGAAGTCTGAGAAATTAATCTCCTGAAATGAAGCCTATTTCTCTACTTACAAAAAGAAACCCTTTCCTCATGAGATATGAAAGGGTAAATTTTGGAGTATGTTTCATGATACGCCTCCAAGTCATCTGGTCTAAAGAGAGGAAGAAGTGCTGTAATAACTTTAGAAGCATATTTCTTTCTCTCCAGTCATGTTTGATGAAGTCATAAAACCTGCCTGCCATTCGTTTATCCATGCAAACATCTTATTTTTGTCTGCATTGCTCTTGCTGTGTTTCAGAACAGATGAGTTCATTCAAAAGACGATCCGTGAAACCTTTGCTCACTGCACAGTGCTGACCATTGCACACCGCTTGAACACCATTATTGACAGTGATAGGATTATGGTAAGACAGTTAACTGCTTCACTTTTTTTTTTTCTTTCCTGAAGAATAATGTTATTGACTCTTCTTAATTTTGATTCAAAAGTGAATAGGAGTGTAAATCATATGTTAGGTTTATCCAACTTAACCTCATTATCCTAGCTACTCTAACTCACAACTCATAAAACTGTAGATGTAATGACCTGGAAAGAATTCTTGCTTTCTCTGGTCTTGTGCTTTCTGTCCTGCAAGGCACGAACACACTGCAGGTGAGGTGCGGCAGGAGACCTGAGCAAATAAGCTCTGCTAGTGCTGGGAGCCTGTGAAGTCACACCCATGAGGTTCTGGACAGTCAGCTGGGTTCAGTCAGGTGTATTGATGCAGTCTTGGTGGGTCCAGGGAGGCAGTGACAATAGTTGGTGTGGGGTGTGTGAGGAAGGGTAATGGAGGTTCTGGGGCAGGAGGCATGGAGGTAAGGAGACAGCAGCTGCCCTGGGGCAGAGATAGTGATGGGAGAAGTAGGACTAGACTGGTGAGATAATGAACATGGCCAGCTTTCCAAATCAAGGTTCAGACAGAGATGATGAAGCACTACCAGTACAGCAGCCTCTGCCATCTTTGCTCCCAACAGAGGAATGTTACACTGTTTCTGCCACCTTGTCTGCCCCACAGTGCAGCACATGCATAGAAATTAGGAAATATTTGCTGATTATTTTCATAAGGGTAATAGTGTTCCTTGGGTTCTCAGGAAATCCACGTGGTTTGTGTCCTTGACATAATGTACAGCCTGCAGTTTTGCAGTTTCCTGCAATAAGAACACGAGCCCTTTGCAAACATCTTCTTCACAGCTGGTTGATGAAATAACTGGCATAGAGGGCAAACTATGTTCCTAAGTGGAACTCAAATTTAACTGGGCTTCAAGCAGAAATTAACCTTCACCTCTTGGTGGTAACCTTAAAAAAATACCTCTCAACTTTTGTCTTATGAAAGTGAAACATGATAATTGTTTCCTTCTTTTTTTTCTTTTACTGGATGCTCAAAACATTTTAAAATCTTTGATTGAGTAGAGTGGTTGCCTGAAGTACACAAAATTAAACAATTCCATCTGCTGAGGTGAGTGGTGTTCTGAGGAACAGAATAGATTGTGAGCTCAGTGATTATAGTTTACTTACAAAGAGAGAAACCAGCAGAACTGCCATAAGTAGTCATGTAATTACAAGCATTTAACGTATAATAAATAAATGTTTTCTTCTCTGGTGAATACCTCCCCACAGGTCTAATGGATATGTTGGTGTTTTCTACAACTGAAATGAACAAAAGATTTGTGAGGAAACAACTGTGACCTAATTAATAGCTGTGTGTGTTTGTTAGCTGTCCAAAGGGATTTCTGTGGGTTTTGGTTCATTAACTACCATTAACATGTTAGGCACAGAATGCTCTCTCCACAAAGGTGTTTTCCTAGTTTTACCTTAATGTCATGAGGTTGCAATGAAAACTAAATATTTTATTTACTTTTTTTACCGAAAAGTGTTGGAGCAAAGTATAAAAATCGCCCTTTTCCTCAAACTACTCAGAATAATTGCCAGCTACATAGCTACTCTATTGCATTTTAAGTGTCTGTACATTATTCTTACCCTTATGTTGTTTCAGTTTAGTCACTATTAAGATTTCTAGTTTCCTAATTGTCTAATAGTCTTTAATGCTTTTGGTGTCTTTAGAGTATTAAGAAAGAGATTTTCAAGATGTGTCTTTGAGTCTGCAGTCAGTAGTAACTTCTAAATATTTTTCATTTTTTTGCATTGCTCCATTTTGATCTTACAGATTTATGTAAACTGAGGGAGGGAGGAGAGTGAGAAGCCTGATTAAAAAAAAGGAGGAAACTGACATGTAACTTCATAACAATCCTGTTTTCTTGACATCCTTACTCAGTTATTGATTCTGTTTAGGGGCACATCAGAATTATCATCTCATATTTAGAATGATTGGAGTTATGACAGGTGTGCTTCTGTTACACTTAATTACTTGGTTTACTCGGGCATGTAACTCCTAGTAGGAATAAAGCAGAATTTTGGAAGAAAAACTTGTTAAAAATGCCAAGAATAAGAATATTCCTCCAGAATACTAACTATTCATTAATAAGGGCTATTAATAAAAACAACATTCATAGAAAGTTAATTATTTACTTCAGTATCACAAAAATTGAGAAGACTTAGCTAAAGAAAGCTTTTAGTGTGTTCTGTAATTTGCTTAGTCAGTGGTAGTTTTAGTAATTCACAAATTTAACTTGATGCAGATCCTTTTTCAAGAGGCAGAAATGCACAAGGAAAGTACCTAGTATTATTAAAAATCCTGGTTTTGTTTCTTCTCTAATTGAGACCTCTAGGTGCAATAGTGCCTTATTTATAAGCCATCCCAAATCTCTGTTGTTTGCTATTGTGATCTAATTTTTTAGAAAATGAAGGAAGAAGAACTAAGATAGAACCTGGCAGTCAAAATATTAACAACTGTCTTTGGGCAAACAATAAGTTATTTTTCAAACAAATTTTGGGCAAACTTGTTCAGCTCTCTTAAGTCGATCACTAATGTTCAAGCCCACTCCTGAACAGGTGGACATCACCTAGGGCTTTCCTCCCTTCCCACTGAGTCAGATTGAAAGGAACTTCCTGCTCAAAGCAGGATCAGCACTAATTTCACATCAGGTTGCTCAGGACTTTTTCATTTGAGTCTTGAAAACTTTAAGAAATGGAGATTCCACAGTCTCCGGGCTACCTGCTCCAATGCTTAATTGTCTGCCGTTAAATCTTTTTTCTCCTTATATCCAGTGAAAGCTTTTCTTCCTTTGACAGCAACTGTTTCTTGTTTTCCCACTGTGTATCTCACTAAAGAGCCTTTTGCCTTCTCAGTAACTTCTTTGTAGATATGGGAAGGTTGCTCTTCCCATAAGTCCTCTGGAGCCGTCAGTTCTCCGGGTGAACACGCCCTGCTTCATCAGCCTCTCCTCTTAGGTGCTCCAGTTCACTGACCACCCTGGTAACCCTATTTCAAGCTTCCTCAAATTTACCTTGCTTTTTCTTGTACTGGGGGCTCAAAACTGGTCATCACGTCTTGCGTGTGTTGGCTGCAGTCTCCAGCTTGGCATTGTCTGTGAGTTTCTGATTTAATTCAGTTTGATTACTGGTTAAAGCAGAACTTTCCAAAAAGAAACTGTTCGCTTTTAGGGTTAATCCAGACATTAAAAAAAAAAATTAGAACAGAAAATAATTTTGAGAAAGTCATGAGAAAATGTCAAGTTGGATGAGTATGGAAATAGGAACTGAACGTGAACTGTTGCATGTCTGCTCACACCCGTTGTAATAACCGGTTCTATTTTAGAGGAGAAGAAAAGCCTACTCAAGGAGGGAAAAAAGGAAGAACAGAATATATTTTATACAACTGTAGACAAATCTGGCCTCAGGAGTTGTTTTAATTCTCGTTTGTTCCATTCCCAAAACCATACCTCTGCTTTCATAATCCAGGTCACGCCTTAAGAGTATTTCCATTATATCTGTCTTAGTGATAAACACATTTTATCAGAACTTCAAACGCTTGAAATCATTGAGGGAAGAGCTGTATTGTGTAACGTGATACTCTCTAACCCAATCGCCTCAATGAGTAATACTGCATTGCACTTGCATAGGACCTTTCATCTGGAAATTGTAACGCTCTTTATAAACATTAATTAATTAAACTTCAAACACCTGGATGAGATAGGGAAGTATCCATACAATCTTTGGAACCAAAGTTGGAAAGACTTGTTAAGTCAGCCCATCAAATAATACTACCATAAAATTATAATCCAGCGGTTTTTTTCAAGCTCCTTTTTTTTTCTTCCCTCTGTGCTGCTCCAGCATCTAATAGGACACTTTCTCATTCCTTGTCCTTCATTACTTTGAGAAGCCGAGTTGTAACTCTTCCCATCAGGTGCTAGCAGTACCCATTTTAGCTCTTTGGCACAGTAGGCACTCTGCTGCCTGGCAGAAGGGGAGGGTAGGAAGAAAGCTGCAGTTACCTCTTCTGTAATGGCAAATGCTGGCAGAAGCTCAGCTCAGGCTTGCTTCACTGGTCCCTCATTCCCTGTAACTTCCCCACCACCTCAACAGCTGATTCCCTGTCCCGTCCTAGAGGGACCATAGAGGGCAAAGGCCTTTTATGTAAACTACACCTGAAGCTTGTGGCAGCCAGTGGGCACCAATCCCAAGACTTCCAGGGGGATCTTATAAAATCCCTGTCACCCATTCCTCCCCCTCCTCTCTGCTTTCTTCTCCAGGTTGAGAAATGCTTTTTAGAAACTCTGTTTTTACAGAGGGGAAAACAGAAGCATAAAGAAATTGTAGGCTCACCCAGGGATGTAGTGGTTCAGTAGCAAATAAAGTGCATGCATCTGGCAAGAACCTGATGGAGTTGTTTGCTGTATATACTATGCTGTGGCCTCTCCAGAGGAAAGCCACAGAGTCAAAACTTGTGCATTTTTCAATGACAAGGATGTTTCTCCAGAGAGTTTTCATATCAGTGCAATACTTCTTTGAAATGGAAACTCTTTATGCAAGCAGAACTTGATCTAGTAATTAAAAACTGTCATTCAAATAGGAAGTTTTTGATGAGAGAATCATGGGAAGAGATTTGATTTATTTATGGGAAAACCTGTTGTGGTTACATTCTGAAATGACTAATATTCAGGGTAACAATACAATGCACTTCACAGCCAAACCTGAGTTGTTTTTTTTGGTCAATAGAAAATGACTTCCCACGTCTTTCCGGTACGCCTCCCTCATTCGTTACTCTCATTTTTCTGATGTTGTGTTTGCCATGGTGGAACATCTGAGCCTCATAAATCAGGAACTGTATTTCCTGCGCTGTAGATGTCTAACTTCAGCAGAGCAATCAGTCCACCAAGAGTTAAGTATAAACATCTTGGAATCAAAGAGAGAGAGAGATCCAGGCAGTGTGGTGTGTGGTGAAAAGGCCATCCACCTACAGCTATATAGAAAATGCTGTGCAGCAAACAAGGTCTGAGCACTTGTCTCTCTCTGGAGTTCTGATATCTGACCTGGTATTGCACATTAATATCCTTCATCCATCCAGGTGGACATGAGACAGTGGTGATAGATGTCTAAGTGAACATGGTGGTGATGGCCATAGTGCCCTTCCTTACCATGGGGATGACAGCATTCTTCCAGGAAGTGCAGAAATCTGTGCTCTGTCTAAAGAGGTGTGGATACAATGCTCCGCATTCCCAGAAAAATGTCGTGTCCTCTGTGTACCCAGGGCAGCCAGGTTAAGCTGTTCCTTTTGAAGAGTTGCATTGCCAGAAGTGCAGGAGTCATCAGAGAATAGCATAAGGGAGTCTGAATCTGCAGCCCGGTGAGAGGCAGAGCTCTTGTAGCAGTGGGGAAGCCCCATCCATCCTACTGATACCTTCATGTGAGCTTTCACTGCAGTGGCCCAGCTTCAGATGGAGATGTGGAGAACACAGGAAAGTAGTGGTGGTACACTTAAATTAGTAATACTGAGTCAGTCAGAAAAGCTGTGGTCTGTCTTTAGGTGTCTTTGTTTTCCACTTATTTAAATATCAGTGCTGGAAAAGGAATGTGTTTTACAGCAAATCTCGACATTCTGTTTAAGAGGTATTATGTTAAGTCACAAGACACAGAACACACAATCCTGCTTGTAGAACAGTTCTTTTTGAAAGCTGTGTCCCACCATTAGTGTTGACACTGTCTTCAGTGTGTCTGTGTCAAAGTGTTTCCTTGCTGGAGAGCTGGCTGCTGTCAGACACTGGCCCTCAAGTGCTCGGGATGTCTAAGAGAGGTCAAGTGATGAGACCATAAATATTCTTGGAGCCTCGAATGATAGAATATGAAAATAAGAATTTTATGACTTCCTTCAAAATTCTAAAGCAGGACAACTGGATGGGTATAAAATGGGTATTTTTTTTTGTTCTGTAACAGAAAGGTGGAAGCAGATTTGACCTTTTATTAGACAAGTATCTGGAGTGTGGTGAAATATTATTGGATATTTTGCTTGTGCTATTGAAGTCTGTTCTGTTAAAGAATGTAAAAGGAGCTTAATGGATTATAGTAGCTAGAATGGATGCCGACTTTATGCAACTAAGCATCTAATTCTTCATAAAAACCTTAAAGTACCTTGTGGGTCTGAATCCAGTAATCCACAGTAAAATTGCTACATTCTTACTGGTGCACCTGCTGTCATTATTCAAAAGGAGCAAACACTAATAAAGCTCCTTTTTTGACTCAGCCTCTGTCTTGAAAATATGGACTAAAGAATATTAGAACTAAATTAATTCATGTTTTTAGTCAACCTAAGAAAAATCCCCACTGAGTTCTGAGACCAAAGTCTCTTGAGTAAGGAAATGTGAAGACAAGAATATGAAGGATACTCATAGAAAGGGACCTTCATGGAGAGCAGAGGGCCTGGAAAGCATTAGATTTCTCCTTTCTTTTGTTAACTCAAGACTTCCAGAGGTTCAGTAAGAGCTGAGCATTTAGCAAGTGATTTTTCAGAAATGGTCAGTTTTGTTTTGATTCTGACCAAAGGACAGTTTCCACTGTTCCCAGATCTTCTGCAACTGGGTTGATGTTTAGCAAACCAGAAAAGAAAACAGGATCCTTCAATTTTCTTTCTTGGAATTTATTGAATTCCACAAATATCAGCAGTGAAGACATTGGTTTCAAAGCTGAGTAATATACACATCTTTACCATTAAGAGAAGACTGTATATTGGTGTTTAGGCCAGGTTTTGTGTAAGATACTGAGCTATGTGCCATGGTCCTGTATCAGAGCGAGTCTTGTCAGTTGAAAGGGAGTGTCTGTGACAGTTGTGAATGTCACACCTGGCCTGTCTGCCTCTAAAATCAAGTCGAAATCCCAAAGAGCTTGAAAATACACTAGAGTTCTTGATTCTGTTTGCCAGTTTTAAGCCACACTTCTCTAAAACATTGGCATCTTTAGTTCTTAAAAGCTGCTCCCATTTCAAGAGGGCTGCCCAACAAGATTCTTCTTTTGCCTAAATAAAACAAGTAATTATTGAGGCAGTACTTCAATTGGAAGCATTCAAACAAAGAATTTGAATTTGAATTTCTGCAGGAAGTGAAGCCAATGTTTGATGAACTTTGATCTCTCATTCTGTCAGGCATTTGTGTGTGAATGTGTTTCCATCAGTGTAAGAACAGGATGGTTGTATCATGTTTCTTTAAAGACAATGGTATGGAATCTAGACTGTACTAGAAATACTAACACATCTTTAGAGAATGATTTTTGCTTGCTCAGAAATACTGTATTGCTGTTTAAAAGCAAATTAGCACAGGTCATGCTGGTGGCTGGTTCCCTGAGCAGAGAGTTTCTGATAAGGTGAAATTCTGTTCATGGCAACTGAGCCACAAGTTCATTGTCATCAGAAACTGATAAAACCAGGAGACATGCTTAGTCATCTGCAACAATATTCCTTAACCTCTTGAAAAGTATAATATCCTTGTAGCTTATCTACCTTCCTAAGACCCTCAAAAGCCTTATTAAAGAGTGGGATTTTTCAAACTGAAATATATCTCATATCACTTCAGGGCCACATTTGAGCCATTCTGCAATCCCAGTTGAGAAATGTGGCTTTGCAGTGATGGAAGCAGTCATTACTGATTGACCAAGGGAGAGTTTTGTCAGCACGTACGTGTTTTTGTCAGCTGCTGGTAAGCGCTGGCACGAGGCCCCTTCATACCGTCTGAAGCAAGGGTTGAACTTGCACTGGTATATCAGATGTTTGGAGGTGAGGAAACTCTGCCATACAAGAGCCATTTGCAGTGTGTGGTTAACAGACTTGAACTTCAGTGAAACACAGAAGGAGTTCATATCGAGTGATCATCACTAGAATAAGTCTCATTACTACATACGTCATTGGTATTTTTTCCCCACGACATTACGTCCAGCTTACAGTGGCATGCCATCAGTTGGAGGAAAAGAAGGTAGATTTTTTTCAATCTCTGCAAAGAGCCTAAAGAAAACCTGCATGAGCCAATTTACCAGGTGGTGCTGCATGCTCAATTTCCCCTAAGTTACAGCCAAAGAATAATTTCAGTTTAAAGAAACCCACTTTTTCTGATTACAGAACAAGATGTCTAAAGTTGCCTTTTCTGTGAAGCAGGGGATAAGGGGGTACATGTCAAATCCCAATGACCAGTGGCAAGTCTGGCATTGTTACAGCAAAGTTAAACTGTGCTGAGGTGAGTTATTTGGAAAATCTGAAAATAATAATTCAGATTATAAGAAGGTGAATTGCCAGGTCTTCTCTGCTCTCTTCATGTGCATGATACATGAAATATACATTATTTGACACCAAACAAATTTGTCTGGAGTTACTGGTAGAATAATTTGTGTAGGAACACTGAAGGAGCATGGGGAATGCTTTGAATAAACCTGAAGGCTTAAGAAAAATCAAAACAAAAAAACCAAAAAATAACCAACCAAAGCTCCACCACCAAAAATAAAAAAAAAAAAAAGGAGAGGAAACCTTCAAAAGAAAAGAAAAGAAAAAAAACCTTTAAAATGGTTTCTGAGTTATATTTGCAGTCTTCTGAATGTGCTTCGATGTTCACAAACATGTTTAGATAGGTTGATATTTATAAATGATTCTTCAGAGAAGTATGTGCATGTTTCTGATCTGTTTTGACAAACCATGATGAGACAGAAGAGACAGAACATGCTTGCATCTGAACTTAATGCCAACTGGAGTACAGGCTGTTGACTCTTTCCCACAAAGCTATGTATTGTCTTGGGTGAATATATTTCTTATAATATGATGTAACCAGAAGCATCTCCTGAATATTCTCCTCTTCCCAGGACTTTATTGAAGATCATCTTGATGTATGCTCTCTGAGGAAAACATTGTTCAAAGCTGTACTCGTAGCAGAGTTTTGAACTTTAATAATGATTTTTTTGTTTGGTGATGTCTTCTCCAAGTCTAAATTAAATCAGATGTATTCCCAAGGAGATAATTTCCTTGAAATATTTTCCTTTTGAATAGGAAATAAAAACATTTATGATCAACTCTTAAATGTCCCATTTCCCCTCTGGCTTAATGGTGAATATGAACGTGAATAAGAATACTAGTCATTCCTCAATAATAATTGAAATAAATTCCCATGCCCCCCTCCTCTGTTGCTGAACACTTCCAACCTTGGATTGTTTTTTTCTCAGAATGTTTTATAACTATTGTTCTCTTGGTTTGTCTGCTTTTGTTGCTGAAAGTTAGAAAACACAGGATTTAGAACTTTGTTTTTTGTGTCTATGGATAGCTGTAAGTACATGGTGTTTGTTACAGCATTTTAAAAGACCCTTGTTCTTTCTCTCTCTGTGGCTAATGGCGCTTCTTTTACATATATTAATCCACAAAGAAGATTGTAAAATTCACTTAAAAAATGAGTGTTGGCTTCTTCAAAGTCATGTGCAACAGAACTATATGGATTATTTGAGGAATCATCAAGGAGAAAAGGTGTTCTCCTGCCTCTACTGCCTAGGTTTCTGCTGGAAACTCAACTATCTTGACATAATATCCTCGTTGTTCATTGTTTTGTTTTTCTCTTTTCATGGTGAAATGGATTTCCTGACTCTTTTTTCACCATTTTATGTTTTACTTTTTGTCTTCCTTCCCCTGCTTTTTTGTCTTGGTTAATACATTAAATTATGATGCTATGGGATGGAAATATTTCAAAGCTTGGGGGTTTAGGGAGGGACCTAGGCAAAGTGGGGATAGATACCCTGCTAGGTTTCAGCTGAGGCAAAATGTAGTGCTCAAATCTTACCCAAATTTAATTCAGCAACATTTTTGTGGCATAGGCAAATACTTCTGTGCTAGTTTGAGTTAACATAAACACATTTAAATGGCTAATAATCTTCTCATGTTTGATATTGCAGGTCAAGATCAAACACTTCTTTTCTGTTTCTCTGTCCTTCCCTGTCATATTTTAATAGTCCCCTTTCTGTGTTATTCTGTGGCCCAAAAATCAAACAAAGTGCTGTTCAAAACTATGTTTTCTTCTACCAATATGGTTCTTAACCTTCTGGAAAAATCCCAACTCAGATGAGCAGTCACTGCCCCAGTCTATTCAATGAGGATGAAACATTAGGTGAGATAGAATTAGATGGCATGTGAGGATTTTACTCAAGAATAATACATCATTTGAGCCCTGTTTGAACTTACCATGTCTCTGTATTGCTGCTTGAGTAATGCTAATTTGGATAGCTATAAGTAAAGATGTTTTCACCATTCTCAGGGAGGTGAGCAAATTCCATTGAACAGCAATTTTCCTGCATGTTTTCTTTTGTATGATTGCCAGCAGCCAATTTTGTAAATTTTGTACTGTTGGAATTACTCTTTCATATGAGAAAATCCTGTTGAAGTCATAAAGGTGGTACTACAAAGGCAAGAGCAGTGCAGGCAAGGTAAAAGAAGCTGCCAGTGCAAGAGGGTGGAGAATCTGGCCCTGGTTTACATATGACCACTTTGGGTTTATATAACTCTTTTGTGTTTGTTTTTATTTCACTCTGGGCTGTCTAAGTATTTCACAGGCAGTTAGCTCCCACAGAATGATCAGGTCTTTATTTCGTGTGTTTTACAAAGAGTCAGAGCGAGGAGCTGAAAAGTTGAGTGATTTGCACAAAACCCCTCTCTCAATATCTGCACTGCAGTCTGTGATGAAATTCAGGTCTGATTCAGAGTCAAGTGCTCCTGTGTGTGTCCTCCACAATCTCCCTGCCGATCTGATTTCACCAGCTACAAGCTTCTCTGGCTCTTCTGTATCAAGTTCCACTGGTACAACTGCCTTGGGACGCATCTGGGTTCGATTCTCTTGTATTGTGCAGTGATAAGCATTGCAAGTTGATCAGAAAATATGTGGCTGGTAAACACCAGATTCCACCTTTCCTGAATGATTAGCTGGCTTTTTGAAGTCCTAATGATTTTAATTTGGCTTGGAGTCAGTGAGTAAGAGTATGCAAAGCCTTAGCCAAAGTACCTGTTTATTTATGTAAATCTTATCAGTGCACATTTCTTCAAAGAAGAGTACCTATCTCTTTGTCTAAGTGCTTTTTAATAAATATATAAATATATAAATGTATAACTACCAAGTAAACCAGCTTAAATTTTCTCCATTGTCTCATGGATGACAGCAGTTAGTAGAAAGTGGTTTTCCTTGGTGAACAGGGTTTATAGTGTTCCTGACTTGTAGGAATGATATTGTCTGTTCAGTTTCATTCTTCATTTTTCATTTCAGATTTTTTTTTTAAAGTAACACAGCTTGTTTTTCTATGGCTGTTCTGTCTATCTTTATAACACAAGTTTGGGGTTTATTCCCAAAGAAAGGCTATGAATAAGTTAACGATTTGTTTAAAATGTGGATGGAGTTTCTACGGACAGAAATTGCTCACTCTATCCATTCATCTTCTAGGCTTGACTGTTTAAAACTTGCCAAGGAAGAATAATTATTTCCCTTTCCCCAGGTTCTCTGGAGGGGAATGATTGTCTGTGTTTGTGGTTGTTGCAGATATTTGCAAAAGTAATATTAAAATTGCAATACTGCAGTAATATAATTTTTTTAAACCCTCTACTTGTCTATCGCAGTTCTTTACTAGTAAGAGACACATTTAATGAAGATGCTTTTTGTTTCCTTTCTTAAGGAGTGCTTGCATAATCTAGTGCTATGCTGAGAAAAGCTTTACTTAAAGGCGACAGAGATACTCTATGCTGTAGCACCCTGATTTAAATGTTGAATTGTATATTAATTTTTACTGCATTTTTAGGGAAGCTGTCCTTAACTGTGCCATACAGTGGCTTAAAAAAGATTGTGATAAAAATTATATTTATAATTAGTCAGAGTAAAAAGGATAAGTAAAAAGTAAAAATATTCAAAGTAAATAGGATAGGACTAAGTATACTGAAAAGTCACCATGTGTGCAAATATACTTCTGTAGGTGAAATACTGCATCTATTAAGTGACTGTATGTTCTGCTGTGCAATATTACTAATATTTAAGATTTCTCTATGAGCACTTTCTTCATCTGCAATTCCAAACCATACCAGAAATCACTTGCAAAGGAAATTCATAATATAGGCTGCGTTCTCTAAGTTACGAGTGTTGAAAATAGTAAATATCTTCTTGTAGGTTTCTGTGCATACAGTTCATAAAACTAGATGTAATTATGCTGCTGTTGGTGTCTGAGTTATTTTCCATTCAAATGCCATGTACTTAATTGAACTAGAAGGGAAGGAGTGGGTCCCTTTTCCCTGGTGCTAGGTCTCTGGTGTCAAACAAGTCAACAGTGATCTTGGCAGCGCGGTATTTTCACAGCAGTGCAGGCAAAGGGGTCAGCTCAGCTGTGCCCCTTCCCTGTGGGCTTTGTCATTTCCTGGGGTCCAGGATGCTTGGAGATCTGCCAGACCCTTGGCCATCAGGATGTTTGGTTTTATGGAGCTGCACAGCCAAAGGACACGTTTGAAAGTTTCCTCACAGGACTCTGGATTTATCTCCAAGCTTGCTGGAGATTCTTCTTTAAAATAGAAGTTTGGACGCTATTTTTATTACTTTGGAAGTTGTCCTCACAATACCTTTTATTCATTTCTTCCCTGAAATCAACAGCTCCATTTTTTTAGATCTTTCTTTTTTTCTCACAAGTATGTACACCACAATTATGGCTTGAGTTATGAGTCCTTGAAGTCCTTTTGTTGTGGCAATATCTTTGTCAATAGCATGCCTGTGCATTCAGTTTTTTTATTTATATAAGAGCAAACATATTTTCTGAGTTGTTTTCTCACATAAATTCTTTTCCTTTTCTTTAAACTCCATTACTCCTACTCACGGCGTAAAGTACTGAACTTGTAGACTAAAACCCAGATCTCTTTCTTGAGTCAATACCATTAATTTATAAGCCAGTTAAGTATTTGAGTGCATTGCATTTGTCAATATTGGCTTTTCCCTGCTATTGTGTTTCTCATTCTCTTGGGTTAGTTAGGTGTATCTGAACCTCTGGTCTATTCTTATCTGCACATTTTTGTGTCATTCGCAGGTTTGTCACTTCTCTGACACCTCCTTTTTCTGATGATTAACATAAGTAGCTACTACCTATGCCAGAACAGTTCCTACCTGTTCAGCTTTCTACAAAGAAAGCTGCACTGTTTAATTCAAATCTCTTGTTTTCTGTCCAGGTTTTTGAAAAGCCTTGTTCTTTGTAACATGGTTATTTAGTTACACCAGATATCCTTCTGGAAATCCATATCAACCATTTTTCCTTTAGTTTTCTTCTGATGCATTAAAAATTGTATCAGATTTGTGATTGCTAAAACTGTGGAGAATGAATCCTACCTGTGATCTGTGTGTCTTCTTTCCTTTTAATGACTGTTTCAATTAATTTGGTGTCTTATATCAAAAATATATATGCTAGTCAAAAATGTCCTTGAATTAATCCTGTAAAGGCTTTTAAAAATGTAAGTTCAATGTTTGCTGCCATGCAGTCCTTAAATGAAGTCACTAGTCTGAGAACAGTTTCTTAGAGGTTCAATCAGCTTATTCTTAATTTTTTCCTATATTTTTGACTGTGTATATTCTCTGTGGATTATTGACTTAATGCTTATTTAATTTCGCTGTTGTTCTTTCTTTCTCCCTTCCTCTCTTTTTGTGTACCTGTGTCCATGGTGGCATCCGATCTTTTCTTTATGTGGAAAGAATAGGGTCAGGTTTAAATATCTTTCTAATACACAGTTGGCAAAAACTGATGCAAGAAATTGTTTATCTTTTCAGCAACACCCTCATTTTCTTTAATTACACCTTCACCTCTAATTCAAAAGACCTACTTATTCTCCCTTAACCGTCTTGGTGGTTATTGCGTGGTTTTTACCCACAGCTGTTTAATTCAGAGCCCATTTTGGACCTCTTTGTTTCCTTCTTACACAATGAATCTTATAATCTGCTTTGTTGGCTGCACAAACATTGTATTTCCATATTCTGCATAACTTCATGTTGGATTCCTAGGTGGAATGGCTGTAGGGCACTCTAAAACTGTACCACAGGTCTGTAAACTGAGAGAGTGCTGTACTAGTTTGAAGAGGACAGAATTCATTTCCAGGGTACAAAATTCATCTTAGCACTAAAAATGCATACATTTCCCCCTTGCCTGTAGTCGCCTACATTTGGTTTCTAGTTGCTAAAATTTAGTTTTTAATTTTCTTATGTTAATACATTGGTTTCTGCTGATTTAACAGGTTTTAGATGCAGGAAGACTGAAAGAATATGGTGAGCCTTACATTTTGCTGCAAGAACAAGACAGCTTGTTTTACAAAATGGTGCAACAAGTGGGCAAGACTGAAGCGGCTTCTCTGATTGAAACAGCAAAACGGGTAATTTTAGAAGAAGAGATAATTAAGTTTGTCTCTGCAGTTTGTTTATCTCAAGTTAGCATATTCAGTGTTGCAGTAAGCCTTCCACTAAAGGATCTGTCAGTTTTGCAAGGCAAAGCCATAATTTTCAGTGGGATATACATAGACTTCTAAATGATACATATATTTGTATACTCCAAGATGAAATACTGGACTTCTTGCATCCTTTTGTGTGTACACAAAACAGTAAGTGTAAATAATACAGGATATACTCACTTGTGCTGGGCATTGATCTTAACTTGCTGTAAAAAACACGTTAGGACTGCAGAATCAAACATTTAATTGTTAAGTCTATATTTTTTAAAGAGTCCAAGATTTTAGTTGGGTCTCAGTGCCTGTGACCATGCTGTGGTCCCTGAGGGTTTGATCACATTCCTTCTGTTGTGCATTCCCTTACTTCGTTCTTGTACCCTGGCTCTCTGTTCTTCACCAAAGATGAGCAGGGCTCAGCTAAGAAACAGCTGTTGAATGTTTTGTCACCTCCTTGTTCCCTGCAAGGCTCTATGCCTGATTTTAAACTACTGAAATCCTACTCTGAGTACAGAATTATTAATGTAATTGTGGGCATTCCTGTGGCAATCAAAGTGTTTAAGAGACATCAATGGATTCGTTTTCATAATATGCTTGTGAGGTGAGGCTATATCATCTCCACTTCTCAGATGGAAAGCTAAAGGAGAGATAAGAAGAAAAAAAGAATGACCTGTGATTGAGGATCTCTTTGACTAGCTTTGGCTTGCTTTCTTTTTTCTTGATAATTTATCACACAGGACGTCCAGAGCAAGATTTTAATTCTCTCAGTGCCAACAAATTTTCAGCATTGCTTCAGCTGAGGCTGGCAGTGCTCAATTTGGTCACACCTTGCTTGGAACCCATTAACTGTGCTTTCAGCATGCAAGTAAGGCACTGGTATTAAGCAGGTAACAACCTAAGAGAGCCTTTTACAGGCGAGAGGCAAAGCTCTTTAGCCTTTGTGCTTTCCTTTCCTCAAGTTGCTGGATGTGTGGAGCAGACCTAGAGCAACACAAAGTCTAAACTGTTACTCGAGGAAACAAAAAAACAATACACAGGCAACACACAAAGACAGGAAAAAAAATGGCAGGTGTTTGACTATTTTCCAGTAAAAAATAGATGCATTTCCAGTAAGTTGGAAAAAAAAGAAAAGTTGTGCTGTCATGGAGGCTGTGTGCTCACGTCTGGATGCTATTTTACTGGACTTCTTGAAGATTAGGGAAGAGATTTCTGTGTCTGTTCATATAAGAGTTTTTCAAGTAAAGCACTGTAGCTAAGAGCATACACTATAAATTCTTGTGTGGCACAAATCGCAGAACTGAGGAAATAGTTTTGTCTTGAACTAAGCTGTGTTACAAATTCTGCTGTCCTCTTCCATTGCTGCAGTGTAGCTTCATTTATTTTCTTATTAGAAGGGACTGGGTTAGCCATTTTTTCTGTGGTATGTGCATGACAATCTGGAGGTTATATAAATGATATTTAAAAGGATAGCTTCAAATTCATGTGACCATTATTTGTCTGTAAAGTGAAGGCCAGCTTCCTAAGGCTTGCTCCTTGGAAAGCCAAGAGGTGAGGCTGTCCAGCTGTCATCTGTAGAAATTTAGCTATGTCATGCTGTCATTCCTTCCTTCCCCAGAGCCCTCTCCAATTGCACAATTGCATTCAATGATTCAAAATGTATAAAAATAATTGCCTGATGTTACTTGCCCATATAGTCATCTGCAGTTACCACATCAATGTTATGTGATTTTGTACAGGAAGGGAAGAGATCCAGGAACCAGTCTCTGCTGAAATGTGGTTTGATGAAAAAGTTTGCTAACTCCCAGGCTAGAAGGCAGATACAAGCTTTAGCATCTGCCAAGAATGCAAAGCATGGTGCTTATCCACACTCAGGCCAAAAATATGGGAATCAAGAGACTGTATCTCCAGTCAGCAGCTACCCAGAAGCAGAGTTACAGTTCCTTCTGTTTGAAGGACTTGGACAATTCAAGGGTTTTGTTATTGCTGTCCCTTGTGCTTCATGCATACTTTCAGAGAAGTCGCTTAGTCAGAAGAGCTGATTCCAATGGCTTTTCTTCTTTACACTACTGAGTTTGCTGCATGTATTGCTGTTGGTTTCCCACATTCCTACTGTGGTTACTAAGAACTGTTTTTATGAAGAACAGCTTTCTTTCTGTTTTTGGAAAACAGCATGCTGCACATAAAAAGAAATGGTAATATGACATACATACATACTTTTCAAAAAGCATTGCAATGGGTTGCTAAGTAAAATAGTTTGGAATGTGGCTATGCTTTGGCAATGATTATTTGATTTATTGCGTTTTGGACCCGAATCTTGATTTATTTCAGTTTGGACCTGTACAACACAAACTTGTACCAAGATCTTCTTTCAGTAAGCTGAAACTTTAAATGCATTTTGTGGAAAAGTATTGATTCTGCATATATCCTTTAAGTGCAAATTAAGAGGTACTACACGTCTTAAATTGGGAAGACTAACTGGGACATATTTAAGAAACATAATTTTAAAAAAAAATCTCATGGGCCTCTTAGTGAAGCATTGCAAGACTGAGCTATTGCTGGAACCTTCGCTCAGGCTTCCAAATTGATCCAGTTGCCATTGTACGGCTCACTTGGTCACTCAGCATCCCCATTTTTTGTGCAAATGTCAAAGAGAACAACACAGGCACAACTCAAATTGGATACCGCTGCGTATGCATTAAACAGCCCATGAGCCTGATGGCAACTGAGTTGTGCTTGACATTGTGAGACTGTTTTTATCTTTGCTCAGTTTAGAAGAAGCTGCTAGGAGAAAATCCTGTGGGAAAGAGAAATAATCGTCAAGCAGTGAAAAAAGAAAAAAATGAAAGTGCTCAATTATTCAGATAAACAGAAGTTGGTGTGTTCTCCCTGCTCTTGGCAGTGTTGAGAGAGGCTTTTCTGCAGGCTTTGGTGGCATCAGGATAGGGATGGGTTTCTGTCAGTCAGGCTTGAGTACTTTAAGGGAAAAATAAGGGTTGTTTTATTTTACTTTAAAGCTATGACAGATGTGTAAATATTAAAATACTAGGTGTTATCTCACCTCAGTGATTACTTTTAAAAAGGTTGCAGCTCCGTTGGCACTGGAAGAAACTTGTATAAAGACTTGGGCATTTAATATCTTGAGGGATTGGGCTCAGGGGAAGAATTGCAATGAGACAGTGGAAAAGCAGCTGCCATTTCATTACATCCCTAGTAATGTGCCAAGGTTTTCTATTAGCTTTCCATTAAAAAAAAAATCACATTCAAAAGCTGCATTAAAAGTATGCCAAAGTTTTATGTTTTGAACCAGGAATGGGATGGGAATACTGAGGCTGCCGTCTGCAGCCTGTGTGCAGTCAGCAGCCTCATTAACTTCCCTCTGTTGCATCCGATTGTGACTGGTTACTGAGGAATGTCTCTTAACAGGACTCCTAATTCTTCTGTTGATTCAAATCAGACTTTAATATTCTTTGAAACTTGTAAAAATGCATATACCCTGCATTAGTGAGTGCACAAAAGATGACAGTGGTACTTACAGGAACATTTTTGTAGAATAACTATTTCTTTTTTATCCCATGTGTCTTATACGTGTATTCATGTATATGAAAAGGACATTATTATCAAACAAACTGAACTTTGTTGACAAGACTCTTAAATATAAATTGCAGAAATGTTTCATAAGCTGCACTCAAAGCAGTCTATGAGACCTAACTCGTGACACGTGTCAGCTTCAGAAAGATAGTGTATTTTCTGTTTTTAAAGACTCAAACAAAACTTTTCACATTCTTCTTTGAAAAAAAAATTGCATTTGAAGTCCTTTTTCACCCAACACATTTTTAGATAAGAGCACACAAGTCTTGACATTATTTCATTTTGTTATGCGCATCTGTCAAGGAACAGAGATATGATACAGCTGCTAAAAACTGATGATTGTGGAACAGTGAAACTTGACAGCATTTCATTTCCTTTATGTTCTGATTATACATTTATCAGGAAACCTGTATCTCTTCTAGTTGAGCTAGAAATTGGTAGAATTCAGGAACTCAAAGGCTTGGCAAAGAACTGTCCTATTATTTGGTATCATCTTACGTTTTAGAGAAGTTGCTTGGTTGAGTCATTGTTAAAGCTTTTGCTTCTTCTTTCATTATTGTGGTTCACTATCCAGAGATCACATTTCTATAGGCCCTATAACTGCTCTGCAGCACAAATTAAAGGCTGGGATATTTCATACATATACTTGGAAGTTTCAATGGTTGTCAATCACAGTTTGTAAAATATAGGGATTACAACCTGATTTTAACATCCAAATCCATTGTGTTCATTTTATGTGTGAAAATGAGAAACCCTTGTGCAGACGCAAGATTTCACAGCTTCTTTGTCATCCTGTTTTTAATTTATCTCCATGTTTTGAGCTAGTAAAATGATTTTACTTATCAGTTTAATGTAAAGCGATAAAACATATCTATTCATCTGAATTAACAAAATTTGAGGGATCGACAGGTTGTGTGGGATTTTTCACACATTTTGTTTTAATATAAGTTCATATAGTAATTTGTCTAATTTTTCAGTGACATATGTTAACTGAATGTCACTAACCTGAAGTTCCTGTTGTGATTCCTTAAGGATATGTATTTATCTCTACTATATTTATCTCCAGAAATATTGTTTGAAGCTAAATGGACTTTGGTACATAATTACTCATAGAATCTAATATTTTTCCTAGGTATACTTCAGTAAGAATTACCCAGAAGTTGTTCAGAATGGTCAGCTTGCCACAGACTCCTCCTTGGATCCTTCCTCAGGATTATGCATAACTGAAACTGCACTGTGATTCCTCATTGCCTTAACTGTTCTCTGTAGAATGTAAACCTGAGATCATCTAAACTCAGCGGCAACATTTGCGAGTGTCAATGGGAGAGGAAAGGGAGGGGGACAATTCTTTGCACTGGACATCCTTCCTATTTAATACTGAGAAGAAAATTTGTGTTGTCCCTGTTTCTTTCATTTCAGTGCAATATGTTTTTTCTTTCCAACTAATTATGTTTGTATTGCTAAGGAAATTAGGCAGATTCAGTTTTTTTTTTGAAAGTTATGTGGTAGAGATCTCTTTTATTTAAACAGGTGCAGGACACCTAACAGGTCTAGTGTGCATATTTGGAGCTTAGTAAAATAATTGGAATGTGTCCTTCTTTTTTCTTTTAGAAATATTTTGAGAGCAAGCAAAACCAAATTTTTTTCAGTGTCACTTTAGCATGACAGCTCTGTCTGAACAGCAGATTTGGTAGTGTGCAACTTACTTGTCTAGAGCAACTGTCTTTCTACCTGTCACAAGTACCTATGCAGGCTGGTAGGAAAAAACTTGAAGAAGCCAAAAACGGTTTTTCTTTTTGATAAAAAAGTACTATATACTTTTTTTTTAATATAGGCAGTTCAAATAAGGCTGTTCAAGATGAATGTAAATATTAATTTTATTTTGCTAAAATCCAAATGCTGAAAAATCAATCTCAATCTTCTGTACTTCAGAAGAAAATTACCACATTTGCACTGAAGAAATATTTAAATAATTTAACATACATTCCTCTTTTTACCCAGGTTATCAAAGAAAAAAAGGTATTAAAATAACTTGAGGAAATGTTTGAATGACATGTCATTATACCTAAATACTGTGTAGTACAAAGTTATCTTCAACACAACACATTGAAATGTATACATTATTTGCATTTATTGTGCCTTAATATTTGTGCCTTCAAGCCAAAGCTGTAACTGCAGGGTACACAACAAATTCATTAGATATATGTTAAAAATATGTAACTTTAGTTTTGCATCAGGGGTTCTGTTGAACTTCAGCTGTATGAAGTTACCATCCTGCCAGAATAAGTAGGAAAATAGAACCTGTAGCTTGGAATGGCTGTTGCTGATAGAGGGGAATGCAGTGAGAGAGGGGTTCAATATTCATAAGTTATGTCCTGATTCAGCAAAGCACTTTAACACAAAGGCACTATTCCCATGTTTAAAAAATAAACCAAGCAAGTGCTGTGCTGCTTCAGATTTTTTCAAATTTAGTGAGCCATTCTTTGAGGTCCAGTAGAAAATACATCTATTCATCTTGCTGTTTAAAGGGCACAGGAGAGACTAAAAGGCAACAGCTTTCTTCAGGACATGGAAAATATTGTGCTTTTTTAAAAATACTGAAGATGCTTGCTATTACCTTTGTAATGCCGAACAAGTGTTATTTACCCAATGTTCATCCAGTGGTCTAAAAGTAAGGCAAACACGAATGTTTCTCATTTCAAGCAGTTCTACCACATGCAATTTAGTCAGATACAAAGTAGCTTCTTACTGAGAAGTAAATTGAGGCCAAAGCCTGTGCCTCAGCACAACCACTCATCTTGAACATTTTCCTGCTCGGAGCAAGCCCGATGGTGAGAGGCAGAATCCTTGTTCCACTGTTAGAGCATCCTCCCTGCACTGGGGCTTGCTGTCCTGCTGTCAGATCCCAGGAGAGGGGATTGTGTCTGCACTGCCACCAGCCAGCTTTCTGAGGGATGGGCTTTTGGAGCTTGTGGAACAAACATCAGGCATCTGTGCATGCTGGTAACATCCTCTTAACATGCTTAAAATTCATTAGTGGGGAGTTACAAAATGCTTTTGTAACTAGGTGCTTTTGCCCCTAGCCTTTTTTTTGTCAAGTCCTAACATTTCTCCTGCAGTGTGTAGCACCTTACACTGTAGCAAGTTCCACTGAGGTGAGTGAACCGAACTTCACACAGTGATGTGTAGCAGGAGGCTTGTGCTACATCTGATGATAAAATACCAGCCAGCCAGGGGCAGCTAGCAGTCACCAAGCCACGTGGCACAGATGTGCTCATGTGTGCAGTGCTTATGGCAGATCCTTCTGAGAACACACCAGCCACATCCACTTTCTGTATTGCTTGCCCTTCTCCGAGCTGCTGCCGTCCACTTACACAGTGTCCTAGCACACAGTTACCATCCTGTGTGTTCTGTGGCTGTTTTCTTTTTCATTAAAGTTGTCTGAAATAAGGATAGGGCTGCTCTGCAGCTGAGTGAGAGTAGTGGTTGCATTGCACAGGTATGTGAAGATGTAAAGTTTAAATGTGTAAAGTCATGTAAGATAATTCTAGGGGACTGTGTAGCGTAAAGAAAGTTCAACCTCATGGCCTTGTCCACAACTGCCTTTTTGACAAGGATCCATGGATCCATGTCCAAACTCTGCTCAGGCTTTGCCATGGAAAAGCCTGGTTGGAGTGGTGCAAAACACAGCTATGGTGAGCTGACCAGTAAGGCAGTGCACTTCTTCAAGTTGGAAGTTTGAGCTCCTTTGTTTATCTTCTTTTTTTGAGCAGTGTGAATATATTCAGAGTCTGTGTTCTACAATATGGAATTCTTATTGTTTTTAAACAGTTCTTACAGAAGAAGAAATGTGATGTATAATACAGAGACTTTTAAATACTATAAGAGAATAGTAAGTTCTCCTGGCCATACATACCTCGAGTTTATATTTTTTTTTCAGACCCAAGGAGATCTGCACGCGTAAACCAAGGGTATAATTACAGTTTTAGTTCATTTCAGCTCTGAAATGAGTCTATGGTAAGTTATATTTCAGAGCAGAACTCCAAAACGCTGGCTGCTGCAGACTCACTCGTATGAGACCCTGACTGATCTAGCTATCAGTCTATAAGCTAGAATTAATTTGATCCTGTAGCTTTTTGAATGTGCACAAAAATGTTACGTAGCTCTGAAAATGCTGATTCTTCTTCTTCACGTGTTTTGGCAGGACACTACTTGCTGTAGGTATCAAATATCAATATAAGACAAAACAAACTTTTTACAAAATCACACTTGAAACCCATAAATTGCTGAGTAGAACAACCGATAGCAAGTCATTCATGTCTGTCATTGGCATTATTTCATCTTTTTGGTTTAAGGCAAGAAAAATATTTTTTTTCAGGAAACTGGTTTTACTGGTATTGTTGATAGCTGTTTTGTTCAGATCTTGATTAAGTCTGACTGACCCATTTCATTTTAGTTAGGTAAAAAAGGTGCAGTGTACCTGAACGGCAGAACTCAAATCAGGGGAAGAAAAAGGCCTTCATGTGGTGGAAGTCTTGGTCTGTTAATACATTATCTTTCCAACAAGGTGTTTTATGTTTCCTTATAAAGAAAAAATTAAATAGTTTTAAATTTCCATTTTGAAAAATGTGCTTTATTTGGAAATAGCAAAGCGGGTTACTCTAAGTTGCAGACCTTACTGGGGATCTTGGAAAAAGAACTCAGTCTCCTGAGTTATTCAAGCCTTTAAAATATTTCTTCGCCATGAGGTGCCTTAAAGTATTCCGGAGTCTTATTTCTAATATATATAATTTTATACAGTAATTCTGAAAATCATCCGTTACAAAACTGTTGTTTCTTTGGTGTAAAAATCTAGGAACAAAATCTTGAGAATTGTTTTTCACGCATTTCTTTTGATATGTCTTTGCTCCACCCCTTCTCTGAAGACCACTGTGAGCCTACAAAGCATGTTGGCATTTCCAAAGCCACAGTTTGCCAGGATAGGCTATTTCATGTTTTACTTATTTGCTTGTTTTAAGGACAAAAATTCTCTTTAGTAGTAAACTGCACCATTTGCCAGATGGGCATAGTCTTCTGTGATACCATTTGTACTGCCCTTTGGAAGAGGGAGGACTTTCTGACCAGCCTCAATAATGCTGGTTGCTTAAGTAATGTTGATGGTTTCTTTCAGCCTTCCCAATACATGTGTGAAGTAAGATTGCAAAAAGAATCAGCAGAAATGCTGCCTTTTTTTTTTTTTTAAACTGACCCTTTGAAATATCTCACTTCAAAATTTGCCTCTTTTTTTTTTTTTGGAGGGGGGAAGAAAGAATTGAAATCACTTCTTTCTTGTGATGGTGATGAGCATGACAGTTTTGCAGAAGATGTGGCTTTCTGTGTATGTTTTACACTGTGTAACAGTGCGCTGCTTTTTCATCATTTTAACTCTGGTTTTGTTTTGGTTTGGTTCTTGCATTTGTTGTAATAATTTGATTTTGGCATTGGTATGAAATGATTTCGTTTGTGGACGTTCACGTGACAACTGCTGTCGTACAATAAAAGGCATTTCTCAAAAGCCTGTCTTAAGTCTGATGTCATTGCAAATATGTGGCTGAAGGCAGAAGTTACGGGCTGAGCTAAGTCAGGACATGTCTGACATCTCAAAAACACCTCTCGGTGGCATCAATAGCCCCAAGAGCTGAAAATCCACTTGGAGGTACAAAACACAGTAATACATGCCAGCTTGGTTTTACCAGTTTTCTCCAGTCTGAGATCTCTCATATCACATTACCAAGATTTTTGCTTTAATTGCTGAAAAGTATTGCAAATAGATTTTAAAAAATTGTGAGGGAAGAACCACTGAAGTTGCACCAGTGCAGACAAAGTATGGTCTCTGCCTGAAGCAACTCGCAAACTCCCTGGGCTGGACAGTGGAAATGTGGACGGTCAGTGGGCAGAAGTGAGGTGGGTTAGCAGCATAACTCCAAAATCTGGTGTCACCTCTCAGTCCTGTGCTTCTGTCTGATGAGTTTGTTGCATGAAAACTGCTTTTTTCTGAAAACCATGCAAAGTTCCTCCCTATGTCTTCCAACTGTCTCAAGCACTTCACTCTGCTATTTTGATGCAGGACTTTGAGTACAGGATGAATTGTGCATTTGTCAATAATCCCTCAGTGCAGCAAGTTGCAGGACCTGGTACAATATGAATTGTCATCTCTCCTTTTCTACCATGGAATATGCGTTAAGAATTTCTCATATGCATTAAGAATTTTCTACCAAAAGTCTACCTCACAACCACCATGTTGCTTCTAAGTGAATTTGACTTGGGTTGTCACAGCACAAGTCGCCTGTGGGATGTGCAATATCCATCTGGAGCTATATCCTCCCAGAGCAAGCACTTGCCAAGTGTGTGTGCTCCTGTGTTAATACAGCAGTTCTCTTTTAGAAGTGGAAGAGGGAGATTTGTTCCCTTGCCTGAAAGAGAGTTGCTGATAAGTAACAAAGCCAATGATTTTTAGGAATCAGCTCATAAAACAAGCATGAATTTCATAAACTCAGTGTTTAAAGCTGGTTCATAGATTTGGAGCAATATTAATGTACAGAAAATCAGGGCCATACTCTGATGTATGAAATCGGGTTTCCACTGTCTGCACCTTGGCACCACTTAACTCCCAAACTGGCCTGGAATCAATAGCTTCGTCTGTTTTGGGATACAAAATTCCCTATGGATCTTAGCCATGGATCCAGCACAAGCTGAAAAGTACAATAACCTTGAGGAGAAACTGGAGGTAGTCCCACTGCCATTCAGGAGCCAGGGCACATCCTGCTTTTAAGTTGCTGGGCTCAACACAGATACTGGGATCATACTTGCTTTCTTCAAACATATGAGTTAAAAGCTGCACCAGAGCTCTTGTCTCTCTCCTGCATGGGATACCCTGTTTTTTTAGAGCATGCTTTTGGGTGTTGTAGGTTTTCCTTAGGCTGAGGTGCTTGGATCTTCCCATCTAGTGCATGACCGAAACATAATACTGAGGATCTTCTTGATGGGAATGCTCACCATGAGTGAATGATATGGGGCATTGTTTACACCAGGACAAAGGAAAAGCCTAGATTCAAGTCCAAGTTCCAGGGAGTATTTATGTATTTTATTTGATTGTCTGTAGAAACACCAGGAGGAGCTGGGGCTTCTGCTCCATTCTGTCAGCATAGCTGGGATGTTGTTGGGCAGCAGGATCCATTTGCTCGTGTTCACTCCTGCTCTCTGGCCCCAGTGGGGCGGTGGTGGCCCAGGCTGCAGCTGCCACCACACAGGTCTGACAGGTCTGCCCTCTGCAGTCAGTGCTTCAGCTGTTGGGCAGCTCTACCAAAGCAAACTCGCTTCTCCTGCCTCCCCAAGGACGCTGTTGCCCTGAGTGCCATCGCTACCATGTGGAGCTCTGCTCCAAGATGGGATGCTCCCTCTGCCCAGCTGTTCCTACTGCAGCTGCTGCTCCTCCAATATATGGGCAGTGAAGTCTCCCTATAGAACAAGCTGTTCTTAGAAGAAATAAAGCTCCCAACAGAAGGCCTCTGGAATACTAGCTGAAGTTTCTGCATTCACTATACCCAGAGAAAAAGCTCCCAGTTTATGCAGCTTAAACCACTGTGTTGCATCCAAGAGGATGTGTATCATCTGCTCACAGTGACATCTGAATGTGGTGCCTGAAGTATGGCTGGTAGACTGTAGTCATGCTCATCAGGCACATGTGAATTACAAAGAGCTGTGGTGCTTTTTTCTTCTTTTTTCTCTCTCTTTTTTTCCCCTTACTATTTTTCAGTTTTGGATATTTGCTATGGGGAATTAAAATGAGGTGAAACAGGGAAAAATACTTCCCTTTGTTTAATTCCAGTAAGCTTTGTACTTCACAGTTCAAGCACAGATAGCAAATAAAGGAAGGAGTTATTTATCCTGCGTATTCTGAAGAAAGTAAATCTTGCTAGTGTTCATGCCAGCTGACCTTCTTCATGGAGCTCTCTGTTTTCCTGGAAAGGACCATAATTATCTTATGGCATTAAATTGAGTTGGGTGGGAAGTGCAGCCTCAGATTTATTAGTCAAAGTTTCACTGTCAACAAGAGCTTGTTCTTGAATATTACAGGCCTGGATTTTCTTTTCAGTGGAAGTGCCAAGCATGAATAGGACAAGTGAGCACTGCTGAACTGTCTCTTGAAAACATTGCCAGGATAGCAAAAGAGAGGATTTCTCCCCCTCCCAGCCCAGCTGAGAGGATTTTTCCTCATTCTGTACCAGCAGGAAGGCAGCATTGTACCAAGAATATGGACCACTCTGTGTTTTGGTTGATTTAACATGTATGCACTTTTGCAGAGTAGTGATTTCCTTGAGTGGAGTTATGCAAGTAATTCACCGTGAGTCATTCATGCAGTGAATTAAGTGCCTCTTCCCACAACCAGGTTGTCTTCTGACAATCTTCTTTTTTTTTTTTTTCTGGAATTACTCAACAAATCCTTTTGCAATTACTTTTAAGCATTCTGTGTAGATCACGCGTTTATGTATGTGGTTAATGTTTGTTGATTTTTTTGAGTCATATTCATAATATATCAGAGAAAATGCGGAGTGTTTTCTCTGTATCAGTTGGTATAAATGTCCGTACCTGCAAATAAAAATTTTGTTTTCATCTGGTTTCAGGGGAGCATGTGCCTGTTCATTTTTCTGTGTATCCCTGCAATAAAACTAGATTTACTTGAATGGTGCGTCACATTATGCATACATATCAACACAGAAGGGAAGAGAATCTGCATTTTTCAAATGGTTTTATGGAAAAGTCTCTGCTGCTTTTTCTAGCAGCAGGTGATAGAGACCATCATGGGCTTGGGGGAACAGGAAGATGCCTCTGCACATGCCAAAAGAATGTAGAGAACAGCAAGATGCCTGCAGTCTGCTGGGATGGAGCGGGGCTGGAAGGAGTCTCCCTGCACAGCATTTCTGTGCATGTGAGAAGTTGCAACAGACTGTGCAGAACCAGTTCAAGTTGCTGAAAGCAGAAAGTGAAAGGCCAAGTGCTGCTGGTAAACAAGAGCAGGTGTTTAGCCTGTGCCAGGCATGGCCGAAGCCTGCTCCCCACAGGTGTCCTTACAAGTGCACTGGCTGACTGTGCCTCTGCCCCATGGGAGTAATTTGGCATGTTTTGGAGGAGAAGAAGCCCTCCAGAAAGGAGAAATTTTTAAGAAGAGCTTCCTAAAGCGTGAAGGAAGCAACAGTGAGGTTTCCCTCAGAGGTCTCCATCTTGCAGGAAAAAAACTGTTCTTTTCTGATTTTCAGGACATACGCTGGACCCTGCAAGGCTCATGGACACTCTGCAAGGAAGGTGTAATAGCCCACAGTGCTTAGGAGGACTTCTTAATGGGCTGGTTAAGTGGCTAATGGGGATGCCTTTGCTTCAGCCAAATGGATTACTTAATAGAACTTTGGGAGATGACTGGGCTGCCAAAAGGAACGGGCAACAAACCAGTTGGAGCTGCTGATGCTGTTGTCACAGATTTACCAGAAAATCTGCTTTTCCTTCCAGCTGCTTTTTTTTTTTTTTTTGTAAAGAAGTGATTATCAGTTCAGCCTTTCCCTGGAACTGATACTGAGACAAACTTCTATCAGATATTGCTAAGTGTAATGTGCCTTTTCATGACTTCTTGGCTCATGATGGCTGCCAAGCGCACAGGATATTTTGGCCCTGTTACTGAAACCGTGGCTACTGTTGTTCGTAGCTGTTCAGGACTTCCATTTGCCCATCCTGAGAGAAGTGTAAGAAAGACTGGTCCCTGCTGTTAAATTGTTTGCATAATTCATTTTTTCTTTTTTTTTTCCCCTAGTTTTTAACTGGGAAAGTTGATCTTAGACTAGAAGAAGTATCAGCAATGCTAGAGTTTTAACATGAAATCATCATATCTGAGTGATTCAAGATGAGTGTGTCCCTCTTCTCTCATCCATTGCCTTGAAGTTGAGGAAAATGCTTGATTTCCCACTTTGATTTCTCTGGACGACTCTTAATCCCAAACTTTAGTGAGGAACTGATTTATTGTCTAGCATCAGGGAGGGGACATTAATTCCGTCTGCCACCCAGTGTGCCTGCTTGGAAAGAAAGAAACCTCCTCTGCTGTAGGTAAGATCAAAACCAAAGGGTATAAACTGGGTTGAAATCCATGTGTTCAGGCAGCTTGTCTGGAAAACACAACTCTACTGCTCCTTAACCCTGTAGTTGCCTGGAAACCCTTGAAACACCTGACTCTTTACCTTGAAGCTTCCCCAGGTGCCCAGAACCACCCTCCTTGGGGTCTCCAGAGTGACCAAAACTTGCAGTTCAGTGCCTCATGCCTGCTGGCGCCTCACTGGCATGGAGAAAACACGGATTTTACTTGTATAGGGGCTCGGTGGGCCCTGGTAGCTGCGCCTGACACGTCCCCACGCGGCACCCTGGCAGCTCCAGCTCTAAACAACTGCTCCAAAAGATGTGTGAGAGCCCCTGGAGCAAGTGGGAGAGGGGCAAAGGAGGCCCCTGCCTGCTGCTTCCCAGGGAAGTGTGCTGGGGGGCAAGGATGCAGTGCCCCCTTGCTAAAAGCCTTTCCTAGAGCCATGATGCCAAGGAGAGAGGAGGAATTTGGATGCCAGAACCCACAGTCAGCGTGTAAACCTCCGGGATAACAGCTGCCAGGGCAGTGAGGAGGCAGCCCGGGGCTCCCCACTCCCTGGTGACGGCCTCAGAGTGAGGTTTCGGCGTTAGGCACACGCTCCCTCCTTGCTCTCCCTCGCAGCCCCCTCCGCCCTCCCGAGTCAGAAATTCCTGGCTGCAGAGTGTGGCAGTTTCAAAGCAGGGGTGGAGGAGGCTCCTCCGCCCAAGGTAGCCTCCAGCCTGGTTGTTGGGGCACTCTCATGGGATGTGGGAGATGTGGGTTTGGGCCCCTCGGGCTGGGGCGGGAGAGGAACCCGGGCCTCCCACTTCCTCAGCATATACTTTGAATACCGAGGCATTATATAATAAAAGCTATCACCACCTTTTCTTCTTCCTGCTTTGTTTTTAAAAGACTGATCTCTTTGGAGTCTTTTGAAATAAAGGGCGTAGGTACCAATCTCCAGGAGAAGATTCCAGACAATGGATCCCAGGCAGACAGGGTTGCCTCACTCCAGCCTCAAGGGGCTTTTAGTGCAAGAGAGAATTGCTGATACACCCTTGTCCTCCACTTTTCCTGTTGCTTCAATGTCAGCAGCTGCATGCTCCCTTCAAGAAGATCCCACTGTATCCTGCCAGCTCTGTTGTGTTCAAGTCTCGAAGCGCCCAAATTCCGCCATCAAGCACACAGGGATTCTGAGTGTGGCTCATGAAGTGCTGGAGGCCAGATCATCTAAAAGTCAGTGCCCAAACCTCTCCTGAATTTAACCTTAAATTCTCTACTTAAATTAGCTTGTCCAATCCAGATGAAACGACTTGCCTCTTTGAAAAAATACTGGGGATAGAGGCCAGATCAAGGACATCCTTATGTAATCACATAAACAGGTAAAAATATTTTTGCTGCTTTGAAAATGTTAGAGGACTTTAGACTAGAAATAAATATCCACAAGTAGTCTTAATCATTGCACTCTGTGAATACTTGTTTGAAATAAGTAATAAGTAAATTGATTGTCTTGGCAATCAATTCTGATGTAGCTCTTTGACTGGAAAAGCCCAGACAGTCCCAGATGTCCCTTTGATGCAGGATCACACAAAGATTCAAGTTTCCATTGCTCTGATGAAGCAAGATGTCCCTTGCCCTGACTGAGGCGGAAGAAGTCCCTGTGTCCCAAAATATAAATGTGTTGCACATGGTGCCTATTAATCAATGGAGTCAAGTCTGGAGCAACATCAGACAGTACTCAGTGGCACAATTATACAAATCCATGTATCTCTTCATATATCCATATATCTTTCCATGATATTTGAAAAATTATGGTAGCTGGGTGAAGTCCCTGGGGACTGGAAGTAGGAAAATACTGCACTCATTTTTTAAAAGGGTAGAAAGGAACAGCCTGAGAAGTACCAACCTCTCAGCCTCTGTGCCTGGGAAAGTCATGTAGCAGATCCTTCTAGCTGTGCTAAGGCACATGGAGGACAGGGAGATGATTTGAGACAGCACCCCCCAGAATAAATACAGTCTGGAAGACAAAGAGATAAAGAGCAGCCCTGCCAAGAAGGACTTGGGGTGCTGGTGGATGAGAGGCTGGACATGTCCTGGCAATGTGTGCTCACAGCCATGAAGGCCAGCCATATCCTTGGCTGTATCCAAAAGTGCATGGATGGCAGGGTGAGGGAGGAGGTTCTCTCCTTCTACTCCTCTTTGGTGAGATCTCACCTGGAGTACTGTGTCCAGCTCTGGGGCTTCCAATAGAAGAGGGTCATGGACCTGCTGAAGTGAGTCCAGAGGAAGGCCACAAAGATGATCAGTGGTCTGGAGCAGTTCTTCTATGAAGAAGTTGGGGTTATTCCACTTGGAGAAAAGAAGGCCCCAGGGAGAACTTACTGTGATCTTTTGATACTTCAGTGAGATTTATAAGAAAGAAGGGGACAAACATTTTGGTAGGATCTGTTCAGTAGGACAAGATGTAATGGTTTTAAACTGAAACAGGGTAGATTTACACTAGACAGAAGGAAGAAATTTTTTACAATGAGAGTGGTGAAACATTGGAACAGGTTTACCAGAAAGGGCAGTGGTGGATACCCCATCCTTGGAAACATTCAAGACCAGGTTGGATGGGGCTCTGAGTAACCTGATCTGGTTGAAGATGTCTCTACTTCTGACAGGGATGTTGAACTAGATGGGCTTTAATGGTCACTTACAACTCAAACTGTTCTATGACTGTGGATAACCTGGTTTTGAAGCATTCCATCTACGGAACTCTTATTATTTCCTCTCTTTTTCTTGGCAGAACTCTCACTCCAGAGGGATGAAGGCCAGCTTATCAGTGGGTCTTCATGAAAGATGAAAATCTTTGGTTGTTTGTGGTAGATATCACAGGAGATCAGCAACCAAAATGAAGAAAGAATGTCACTGGCTTTGCCACACTTTTATCAAGAGAATTCCCCAAGAATAGCAAAGGCTCTCTGCAGACCCTTCATTAACATCTTCATTATCATAAATTGCCAGTGGAGCAACCATTGCAAGTAACACCAGCTCTGGTAGACGGGATTGAGGCTTTGTCCACTCTTTGAGACAGTCAAGAAAGCTGTAAGGCATGAAATAGAAACCTTCTTCAGGATGTCCTGAAAGTCTAAGTGTACATTTGAGGAAGTCCAGCCACAGGAGAAATGGCTGGATACCCTGGGCCTGGACTGACTGGTCAGATACCATGCTTCATGGACCCTCAGGTAGTTTTTGCCAGGTGCTGTGATGAGATGCTGCTCTGATACCATCAGGAGATGCTCATGGCAGAGAAATAAAAGACAGAAGGTATTATAGAGGATCATTTCAATACCTGACACTCTTACACTTGGCTAATTGTATTTGTTCATTAAGATAAGGATCAGCATTCAGCTTCTTCTACATTTAGGTCAGCCTTCCAGTACATTTGCACTTGCAAGAGAGAGCTGCTTTAATGAGGGATGATGAAAGTTGCTACACATTGCATCATAACTTCTGTGTTAATATCATTTACACATGATAAAATGCAAATAGTATTGACCGTCAATGCACAATCATGCTTAATCCTCTAAGCCCACACACACACGCATGTGCTAAAACTAATATCCCTAACAGTAAACAAAATATATGTCTGTGCCTCTCTCTGTCCTCCTGAGAACATTTGTTTTCCCAAAACTACCAGGTGCATCAGCTCTACCTACACAGCCAAACAAACAGACTGCCACTGGCTCCTGTAGGTACCCTTATTCCCTGTTTGCACTTCACAAAAGTGTGACAATGCAGTGAGACCTCACTGTAAACAACCCCGCCTTAAACAGACCCACACTCTGCCTTACAGGCATTCAAAGGGCATTTCTAATGCATAACTCTAGTTGACTCTCCCAATGCATTTTGGGTGTCCAAGGTCTGCTTGTCCATCTTCTGTAGGCACCCTGAATTTTGAAATAGGCATCTCAGCTAAATGATAGATGGTAGAGATGCTCACACTCTTTTTCATTTGGGATTTATGCTGGTAGAAGGGTACCAGTATACTCTTTTACATCTGGGTTTTGTAGTTGGAAGGTAGCACAAAAGGCAAGGTATTAAGCTGAAGTGGGATCAGTTAGTGACTAGCCATCTTCAGTGAATAAATGTTCCCTGAAGGTTAAATGGGTCCACATGAACTTGAAGAAATGCAGATTAAGTACAGAGTGAAAGTTAAATGTATTTAATTATAATTCTGTTGTGGGAAGCTCAGCTTCTTTTTCTTTGGAAATTTCTCACTCACCTTATGAAACACAGCATTGCAGCAACTGTTTGCTGTTTCTATTTCTCAGTGCTATCGGCAAAGTGCTGCCTTGGGTTTTAATGATGCAGAAAAATGCAACGGACAGCAGTTTTCTGTGGAAACCATACATTCGTGCAGGACATGATCCTTGGGGAGGCATCCTGCTGGTAAGGAAACTGAGGAGCAGCTGAACAAGCTCAGTGCCTTTGAAAGGCACTCTGCTCCTTTGATTGCACAGGCTCTTATTTCAAGAGGGCTGCTTCATGAAGCTAGTAAAATTTAGCTTCACTATGCCTACTGGCCAAGTCTCGCCATGAACAAAGACTGAGTAAATGAGGTTTGCTTTCCAGAGAAGGGAAGTGTCCCAGCTTTTGTCACCAGCTGAGCCTGACGTTCACAGAGCTGGTCAGAGTGCTCAGTGTTGAATACAGATATGCCCTTTTGACACTTCTTGGTCCATTCAAAGCTTTGCACTATATTTCTGTGCCTACCTGAAATCACATTGTACCCCTCAGCAGCCATAAAGTCAAAACTTTTTTTTATTTAATACCGATGAAGCAGATGTTAATTCAGCATTTACTATGCTTTCAGTGCCTAAGCAGCTGGAAAGACAAGTGTGTGCCAGAAGTGTGTGTTAGAAAACACAGTCTGTACATCCAAGCTACAGAAGGGTGCAGGTGCAGGGGCAGCATCTCCTCCAAGCAGACCAGGCAGCCCATGGACCATGTCAGAGGACCTTGAGACACAAACTCCTCAGAGCAGCTGAATGCAGACTCCTCTCAACCGGACGTGCACTCAGTTTGAGGATTATGTATGTTAGATCCTTGCTTTGATACCTTCACTTACGCAAAGCCTTGGCTCTGTCACTTCCAGCATAGTCAAACTTGGGTGAATCAGCCTACCTCAAACCATGCAGCCTGATTCACACGCTAGGAATCCAGCCTCTCCTTGCTGCAGAGTAATCAGTGGAAGCTCCAGCAGTGGAGCTGCATTTAGTATCAGCTCTGTGAGCATTTTTGTATGCAAACCTCAGGGTTTTTTTTGAACCCTGGCTGTTGTGCATGTTCTTGGATTGTTCCAGCTTACTGGATTTGTAAAAGTAAGGTTGTGTGCATGGAGAGTGAGCTTGTAAGGAAAAAAATTGAGTCTTGTCTATAACCTGTAAGTTAGAGTGTGAGCTCTGTGCTGCAACCAGCCACACTTTCTGGGGTGTGCTCCCCAGCATGGATTTGGCCCATGAGGGCTAACATCCTCCTAGGTACTGCAGGGTGTAGCACACATCAGACTGATCTTCATGGACCACACGGATGAGGCCAAGTGTTTTGAATGGGAAAATGTGTTTACTCATGCATCTGCAAGTTGTGCATGACATAAAAAGGATTTTCCATCTGGGTACTAGAGACTTCTTTCACTGCTGGTAGTGTGTGTGCAAACAGACACCAGACTGTGAGGTATGGGCATGTGAGACATATGTGCATGTATATATGTAGACGTGTATTTATACACATGCACACACATACACTGCACTTTTATGCAATAACCGAGTTTAATGCTATAACTACCTGTACTGCAGACTAAGAATCATGTCCTCTTACTCTGTTTCTTTTTTTGGAAAAGGTCAAATCATGCTAATTTTAACAGGTCTCCCTTTCTGAGCTTCAGTGGTCTTCAATGCCCCCAGCATAACACTGTGGTGAGCTGGTTTTTGTCCCTGAAGGGTGATGGAACTGGGTTGAATGATAGTACTACAGCCCCCCTGCATTTTCTTCCCCAAGTGATGTTGCTGAAGTCTAGCTCCAGCTTTCCTCCCATCATTGTACCATTATGTCTGAGGTACCTGATGTTGTTATCTGCCTTTTGTGTGATTCTCTGGACTCCTCTACAGCCAAGACTCACTTACAGGCAAAGAATGCTAACATGCTATTTGCCGAAATTTTCATGGATGAGAAAATTAACATCCCCCCTCCCCTCCTTTTTGTTGTTGCCATGGTCACAGGAAAGGAATTAAAGCATCAAAGCTTTCCATTTCCCAATGATGGATTAAGGAAATTATTAATTTGTCTTATAGAAAGGCAGGTTCTGTCTCTGCAATTAATGTTAGAAGGCTCTTCATGAGGGGAATTTCAGCCTCCTGGGCGGAGAAAGCTAAAGCATCTGCTTGTTCACTAGCTTAGATAGATGGGACGACTATGGGGGTCTGTGCCATAATTCCTGACTTTATTAGTCTCTCCAGATAGTATTTGGCTGTCTAGGCAGTGGTTTCCTTGGGGCACAGTATTAAAAATTCAAGCCCACCTACAAATTAAGTCCTCTCCTTTATCCATTTTTTTATGCTCCATCCATGATCTCTCAGGGTTTTTTCCATTGCATGTTGAGGAAGAGAAAACCCAGGGAAAAAACCTACTTGCACATAATTGTCTTTGATATGTTCCTACTCATCTCTTGCCCTGCTTTCCTGGCTCCCTGGTGCCTAGCATCTACCTACTGGTGAGGCAGCTGTTTATATAGGAGCATTTTACAAAGATTAGCTTCACAGTGGGATGTGTTCTCCCAGGGAGCTGCAGGCTTGACCATGGCCACCATAAGTGACCCAGCATGGGGCATAAAGACACAGTCATGTAAAGACTTTCTGATGGATCTGGGCCTCTTTTACCAGCTACATCTTGCAATGTTTCTTGGTGACCTGTCCTGGCTGGAGCTGCCTATGTTTGGGGGGAAAAATGGGGAGGAAAATATCTTACCCTGTCTGCTTCTGGTGTCAAAAATTCTTTCTTTTGCTTCACTTTTTCTTCTCCATTTCCATTTTTTATTCTAAACAATTGCAGAAAATACAGTTTTTAATTGCGGCATTTGCCTTCAAAATTAGGAGACAAAAAATACAAACACCAAAACATGATTTTGATCTTGATACTCATGAAAATTCTCTTGGCTCCACAGAGGGTCACATTGTCCCACGCTTGTTTTCAGCAGCTTCTCTGTGCTTAAAGGTGCTGCTTTGGCCTCCCACTGCCAGCAGCGGTGTTGTCTGATGACAGAACACAGCATGCCACGCAGACTCTTTTAAATTCATCCTTTCATATTTCTTCTTGGTGCGTTCAGGTAATTTGGCCTCTTTATTTACTTGATCCCTTTTTCTTCTTCCTGAAAGAGAGTGTCTTAGTGCTTCCCATTGAAACCCATGGAGGTAAATTGTTGGAAGATAATACCTGGTGAGCAAGTGCCGCTGGGGCAGAGGCGGCTGAGCAGCTTGTGACACAGAGCGGTGCCTCATGCTAACCTCGTGGCTCGTCCCTTTGATATGGTGTCTGTCAGGCACTGTGCTTTGCCTACCTTGCTGTGGGAAATGAGGGAACTTGTTTGTCACTTTTTCCTATGCTGACGGGGCACAAAGAAGGAAAGGATCTTTTCTCTGAGTGCTAAGCTCTATTTCCCTTTGATCTGCTTTATGGGAGTACCTTTCCTCTATGAATGAGAAAAATGCCAGGAAAACTTCATGGAAAAGCTGAATGCAATTTGGAAATCCAACAGGAATTTGCATACCTGCCATATTCCTATGAATAATACGGTGCTGCTCTCCCAGCGACCACACTCAGCTCGGATATCTTTCTTGAAGACACTGCTTCAGTCAGGAAGACTCCTTCAGCTGATTGAAAGATAGGAAACCCTTGTTCCTGGGTCTGATGGGTCTGTAATTAAGAGCTTTAAAACCAATGTTGTAACACCATGAGGGACATTTCTTTGGTGTTAACGTGTCAAATGACCTACTGCTCTCAGATGCTGAGCTATAACCCTTAAGGTCTCAGTTGTTGGGGAGAAAATCTGTATTTATGTCTCCATTTGTGCAATAGTCATGGGGCTGGTGATATTGGTGCCACAATAACACTTCAACATGCAAATAGATGGACTTGCAAACACAACATAAACCTACAATGTCTAAAAAAGTAAAATGTTTTGCCAGGTGTACCCTGGATGTATTAATATATTAGTTAAGCTCACTTTGAAGTGTTCCACAGTATACCAACACCATTTTTTTTTCCTCTGGTCAGCAATGGGTATACAATATGCAGGGTTTAAAGTAGGTCCAAAATGAGTTTACCTTCTCCACGGATAGCCTTTGAGGACTCAAAAACACAGATGCCATCTTCTCTGTTATGCCTTTTCTCTCCAGCTGAGGTGAGTAATTGAGCTGGTAGCCCAGGTGGCACCTCAGCACCTCCACAGCCCTTGATACTGAGCATCCTTTGGCCAGCCTGCAGCAAGTACGCATTGTGCTCTCCTGTTGATCCTTATTTTCTCTGTATTCAATACCAGAAGGCCATAATGCTCACCATAATCTCTCCTTATGCTGATATGAGTGTCCAAATGCCAGTGGCCACATGCAGATATATCTTGGTGTTCAACGTCAGAGGTGTGGGAAGAGGAAGATTTATCTACCTAAAGAGAGGGAAGGAGGAGATGCAGACATCATGCAAAACCCCTTTACTCACATCACAGTTTATATTCTGTTGTGAGAAGGAATTAAACTTACATGTAAATCCCTTTAAACTGAAACATCCACTGTCTAATTCAGAAAGAAAAAAAAATATAAATCTCATCTGTATTCCTTTTTCCATCCTTCCAGACTCTACAGAGACCCACCACAAGTCCACAGAGGAATTTCGCAAATGTCTTCTGCTCTATGCCAGTCCTGCTGTTAGCCACACATGCTTTTTAGGGAATGTGGAGGATGACATGCACCAGATAAACTTTTCTTTCTCTCACTTTCTCTCCTGAACTCCAATGTGAAGATTTCCAGGCAATGCCATGACAGCCTGCTCCACAAGGTAAGTGAAGCTGAGAGCAGACACTTCAGTCACGGAGTGACTCCAGCTGGCTTTGACTCCTTAGGTGATGCTGATGGAGGCACACAAACATGCTACAGACTTGGTGATCCATTTCCAGAGGGATATGCATCATCTTTTGTAAACATGTGGAAAGCAGAAAGAGAGTTATGTTGCTAAACTTAGGCTGTGGAAAACTCAGTAAAACATGAGTTTCTTCCTCAAATGCTATGAAATGAAGTACTCAGGATAAAAATCATTACAAGACAGCCTTATTTCCAGGTAGCCAAAGGAGAAGTACTGCATGCTCTTTGCTTTGGAGCTTGAAGACCAGCTCAATTGGAAAGGTGAGGCGGAAGGAAGGAAGGAAGGAAGGAAAGTTTAGGCTCATGACTTTTCAATATAAATACTAGAAATTGGTTGGTTAGATCAAGACAAAGATGGATTACATGGCAAAAAACAGCTGGTATATTGAGAAAGGATGATTATTTTATAGACACAACAGCTAGAATTTTTTTTTAAAGCCCACAAAAAATACCAAAAAAAATGTTGCAGCCTGATTAAATGGGTTAAATATATTAGAGGGGGAAAAGATGCAATTTCCTGCTCAATTTGCTACTAAAAAGCCGGCTGGCAAAATGGTAGCAAAAACTGTAAAACTGCAGAAAACTTCCTGTGGCACATGAGATGTCACTACTGAGGCATGCTAGGCTTTCAGTAACAAGAGGGTGAAATTGGTTCCTCTCCTGCACCATGGCAACATGCAAGACATTATCAGAAAGCTGCTGGTTTTGTGATGGCTTGAGCGGGACAGGATAGAGGCAGAACTCATGTTTCATCAAGCCTCTGATGCTGCTGTTTCTGTGGAAAGGCAATGGGGCTGGTGGGTTTTTCTCCATGCTAAGGCAGAAGGTGTGTGCATAAAATAATTGTTGCACAAAGAGGTGCACAAAAGAGTTGTAATCAGGCACCGGCTGAGGGGAGCTCCCCCTAGTCCACCTGCACAGGGATTTAAAGGTCAATATTTGAGAAGGTGTAGTGGGAAAGAATACCTTCAGAGAGGTTGCTGCTTAGGGGAGGGTTAAGAAAAGTCACTCCTGAAGGATGGGAGACTAAATAAAAATATTCATGCTGTGGACACAGATAGAGCTGCAGACTGTAAGACTGGGATAGCCAGTTTAGAAATATCTTGCGTAAGATGGATAGAAATATAATCTGGTTAACACCCTGGGTAGTGGGGAGAGACTGAAGATGAAGCTGCATGTAGGATCATAACACAGTGGCTGTCATCCTGCCTTGGCAGTATTAAAAAATCCTTCCACGACATTGCACTAATGCAGACACCAGTGTTGCTGAAGATTTAAATCTCCAGACAGATTGGAAAAGCTAGGACAAGGGCAGGGTATCTGTATAGTACCAGGAGGAAGATATCAAGCACTGCAAGAGCAGAAAAACCAGTGAAATTTAACTAGATTGAACTAGGAGTAGCACTGCCCTGCCTCTGCCCAGCACCTGAGTGTATGGCCCAGTTCAGGTCAGGTGCATTCCTATACTAGGACGCTTCTTGAAGGAGCTTTTCCACTCCAGGTGCCTTTGGTGGGGAGAGAGCCAGGCACCTCAAGTTAGGCAGGTTGACTAGGGATTCAGCTATGTAAAATATTCAAGGAGAGGATCGCTGGATCCCGAGGAACGTGAGTCACCCTTTCATATTTGGCACTCTAGGTCCCACCACAAGGGCGTGCTTCAGCACATAGCAGAGAAACTTTCAAGTCTCGGGATGTGGCAGGGTGTTGCAAAAGACTGTCATGGATATTATCTCAATAGCAATTTCTGGCCACACCAAAGTGGTTGGTTTTTTAAAAATGGTTATGATAATAGTTTACCAGGTTACTAATTAGTCTATTAATTTTGAAATGGTTCAGAACAAGGTTGAAAAATGATGATTCATATGTATTGTTTATCAAGAATGATTTCAGAGAGGACAAGTACTTATTACAAGTATATCACATCATGAAATCAATAGAAGAAGAAAAAATAAAAAGCCCTCAGAAAGTAATAAAAAACCTGAAGAACACCATTCATCTACCAGGATAAGACAAAACAGATCCCACTATATGCTCAGAAAATTAATATGAAAATAAACTACTGACACAGCATTAACTAAGTGTTGTAAGAAGGAATAATCTTATGCCTCTCATTTTCTGCTCTTACCATCAATTATGTTTCCTTTGTATCCCAGTGCAAGAGTATACAAAAATGCCTTTAAAAAGGGTCATCTCCCTGATTTCTTAGCCTCTAATCCTAGTCCTGTGTTCAGATGTAATGTCATTTCTCAGACTTGACTGATTTCTCCATTATGTCAGATTTCTCAGTCATTAGAATCCCACCCCAGAGATTGTTCGTTGACAAACTCCAGGAATTAGGGCAACGGGAAGACTTCCACTTTAGTCCCAGTAAGGTGTAGGAGTATTGCTGCTGGAAAGCTGAACTTGAGGCTCTTTTCACAGCCCCTGATGTACTTGTATAACAGAATCACAGAATGGGTCAGGCTGGAAGGGACCAGAGTGAGGTCACCTGGTCCAACATCCCTGCTCAAACAGTGTATTCTTAGAACTCACTGCAGAGGATTGCATCAAGGCACGATCCTCCCTATTGCCCCTGTTGCTGGAAAATGCCCGCTTTACTTGCCGTGCATAGCAACAAGGGTGGACGCCCTCCCTGGCTGGAGAACCTGACTCCCAGCCCAGGTTTCCCTGCCTGGTAAGTACACTCTAATTTACATTCCTCCCGAGTTAGTAAGCTCGAGCCTAGCCTTGAATCCTTCTTGAAAATCCTGGACTGATTCATTTTCCCCCTGAAGAAGCTCCTCATAAACTCTGGCTCACCCCACACACATACATTTCATTTTAATTAAAAAATACCTTGCTGGCATGACAAGCCATACAAGTTTCACTAAAATATTAAATAATGAAAAAAAAAACCCCTCTGAACCCTCAGGTCTCTGTCACAGAAAGATACAATACATCAAACATCTGTCCAGAACAGAACTGAGGATAGTCATAGCATTTGGAGGTTTAACTTCTTTCCATTTATCATTGTGATGTGTTTCGGATTTGGAGGTAAGTTCCTTTGCAGCATGATCATAGGTCACTTTTTCTTTTCCCCTATAGCTCTACGAAAGTTTTCCTCAATTTTTCTTTTAATGGAAAGTCTTTTACTACTTTAAAATATTATTTTTTTTAAAAAAGAAAAACTCCTCCTCACATTTCCACCTCTTTTGGGCACAGAAATAGGATGCTTTTCTCCATTTCAATTCCTCTCCTATCACATTAGTTGTGCAGTGATTTCTTTTTAGTTCTGCACTGTGCTTTGCCTCTTCCAATTTCAACTCCTCGTTTACAGTCATTGATTCTTCATATGCTGAGGACCTACTCCAGGCTGGCACATTTCAGCCTGTGAAGTTATCCATTAGTCTCAAAGCGCTATTTAAAACTCTTCAGCAACTCCATCTTTGGGGCTTTAATATATGTGTGACAGTGACCTGTATATAGTTTTGTGGTAGGGTTAGGTCTGGGGGTGGAGACATGCTCTTGCTCCACTTTGTCCAAAGTCCCAGGCTCCCTGTCCCAGTGCTGGGGGAGGAAATATATTCCACAGAAAGTTGTGTGATGTATTGAGAGCTGTGTAAGCAAGTCCATAGAAACAGAAAGCAATGAGGTAGAGTGTAGGTACCACCTCTGGTATGTGGGCAGGCTCATCCAGCTGCTGGGATTCTCAGCCAGCAGCTTTTTGGGTCTTGGGAAAGAGCAACTGAGAGCAAGCAGTCAGGGAAAGGCACACTCTAATGTGAACCAGCACAGGGACACTGCTGAATGAGGGCTACGGAGGGTGTTGAGGTGTTGCTCCAGCTGGACAATTGGCCTGTTGTTATAAGCCCTCTCTGAAGATGTTACCGGGGCATCTTGGCATTGTGCTGTGCGAGCACTTCAGCTGCAGCCCACAGTCTGAGAGTTCAGATACCCAACAGAGCCATAAGGGACCTGGGTGAATTCCTAGGCAGCTATTTCTGCTGCCTAGAGAGTACTTAATTGCAAGGTGCTGGGAGCACCTTCCTACCTTCTTGGCTAAGGTGAGTTACTGTGCAGAAAAGCTGCCCAGTTATGTGAGACCAGGGAGGTGGTGGGCAAGTGCTAAAGGGAGTATATGCAGTGTGCAAGCCATTGGTTTGGTCAGGTGTTGGAGTCCTACTTTTGTTGTGTGTGGATCCTCAGTTGTGATGGCTTTCCTCTGCTGGTGCCAGGGCTCGGCTTGGCTGTGCCACGTGTTGCAGCTGCCGGTGTGCAGGACATTCAGGGCTGAAACCAGGAGCAGCACAGTTAAATCAGTGCAAAGCTGTGCTTCAGTGGCTCAGCTGCCTCTCTCAGCCCAGCCTTGCTGACAGAGTTATGCCACTCTGAGCTCCACTACTATTTTATTTTCTGCTTACATAAAGATCTTCCCACTGTACTTCAGTTCAAAGCTTAGGCATTCCTAGAAGTGTCCCCAGGGAATTTATCTTTGTATCAGGGTGCATGTTGATATAATTTCTTATCATCCAAACTAATGTTTTCGTCTGTTTTTAAATGTCTCTTTCAGTGACAGTCCTCTGGAGTGCATTTCTTGGCCATATAAATTCCTTTCCTGTTCATCCATGCACTTAATTTCAAGAGCAAGCCACCTTCATGGCAGAGGTGTTCCACCTGCGAGCCATTTTGCTGAGGTTTCTAAAAGTGTGGCCTCATAGATTTAATATTTTTGTTATTTGTAGGGCATTTAATACTTATTTATTGCCTGTATAGTAATAAACATGTTTGAGGCTTCCAGTAGCTCAAGAAAACAAAGTCCAGCTAGACAGCATTATCAGACTGCATACAAGAAGAGGAGGAGGAAAAGCAGGCAAGAAATGTCATAAAACTGATATTTCTAACATATTTTTGTAGTGGAAAAAACCCAGAAAGAACTGCAGGTAGTCTTACCCACTGTCTGAAGTCCTAAGCAGCACTGTATATGGTGAAATAGGTAAGAAATTGCATTGTGGAGAATTGCAGTGTTTATTGCTAAGGGAAATTTGCCCTTGTTGAGTTAGAAAAATGGTATGGGCTGTATGTGACTGACAGGGTGGCCATGACCCTCTCGGTTTCTCCCTTCTGCACCAAGATCTCAGTTCAGCATCCTGGGCTCCCTCAGTCCCCTTCAATGACCTTGACAACAAAGTGCTCATCTGGAGACTTTTGGGTGCCTAGAGAGGAGGTGAGAGGGCAGGTTCTGGCAAAGCTGATGCCTTAGAGCAGAACAGGCATCTGCCAAGCAGCCATCCAGAGGCACGAATCCATGTGGATGTGTTTGGCCCATACCTCTGTAGAGATCCCCTACACCAGCCTGCCTTGCTGGGGTGTTGCTGTTTGAGGCAGCAGCCCTGAGTCCTCCTCAGAGGCTTCTGCAACCACAGGACATGGACATAATGAAAAACAAATTTTTAGAAAGTTTCTTTGTACAACTAGTCTCCTTGTGTTGGAATGTATCCTGGGTTTTATTCCAGCTCATGTATCATGATTCTCAATATCCATATAAACACTGGTCCATTTTAAAATCCTCTTTTTCTAACCTCAGTAGTATCTGTGGCTTAAGGTTCCGCACTTTAATTACATGTTGTATAATAAAGCATTTCCTTAGCAGCTCCTTAATTTACACAGCAGAAAATATCTACTAGGTAGCATTTCATCTACCTTGCCTGTGTTTTCTATTATTAATTTACTCTCAAAACTGGCATCCCAATTTTCCTGTCAAGCATTTCTCTCCCTGTCAAGTGCTCTCCCTTATCCATTTTGAAGTCAGAGAACATCCCTCAGCACAACATCCATTTCAGTGTGTGCTTTACATCATAGTTTCATCATTATTTCCTAAATAGTTTTGAAACAAGTTAACCCTGAATTGCTTCAGAGTTTCCTGGACTCCTGGTGTTCCTGCTCTCTGTCCCTCCCAGGTCTGCCATGGACCTTCCTCTCCTCATCCCTCAGGGGTATCCTTTGCCCAATACTGTGCAGAAAGTCTTGCATTTTTGTCTTCTGAGGCTGCTCCAATTACTTCAAAAATGAAAATTCTCTTTGACACCCATAGTCTTGCCCTTTTTTGGAGAAACTGACAGGAAAATCAGAGATTTCTCTAGAAAAGGGATGAAGAAAGCACACCCTTCTGAAAGATTTGAAGGAGTTTATTGAGAAGAGGTTTCATCCCACTTTCCAAGCTCTGGAGTTTATGTAATGATGGAAAGTTTCAAATCTTCTGTTTCATTTCATTATTAGAAAAAACTTTTTTTCAAAGATAGTGGTAAACACATTCTTGTCTTTTTTTTTCCTAGGGAAGGTGCAAGGAATTTGCCCTATTTCACCCTGTTCAGAGACAGAAAACTTTACACTATTATCACTGAAGTGGTAAGTAATGAGAGGTACTGATGAATTTTTTAGTCTCGGAAGAGTTTCTGTGCTGCACTCGTGGTAACATTCTCCTCCACGCTGCATGGGCTTTGCTGAAAGTGTGGCCCATCCAGGAATTCAGCTACCTATACAAACCCTTGCAAAAAATTACAGTCTGGTGTTGTTTTCTTCTGTGGTATGATTTTCATTATTTTGCCTTTAAATTTCTGTAGGGTTTCCAAATAAATCAATTTTGCAGAGAATTAAGATAGCCATAAAAATGTGCTAAGTGTGCAGATATTGAAGCTGTGAGGTTCCGATCCAGATGGAATTTTTAAAAGTGAAATTTTGCTCAACTTTCAGCGCAGGACTTTTTTTTTCTCGGTTTTTTTTCATGTTGAGAAGTTTTGAGTTTGTGACTCTGTGTGTGTGTGTGTGTAACCTTTTTATAGACCAAAGTTCACACAGAGTTTTTTCTTTATCTCCCTTTACAAATTTTATCTATATGTATGATTTTAATAGCTTCATCCCTAGCTGTAAATAAATAGATACATAAACAAGCAAATGCTGGGGTTTAGCGTGCTGGGAGGCGTGGACTGAAACTGGATTTGTGTGGCTGAGGATCTATGTACTGAGCTGAACGTAATTGCCTCTAGTTCCTGTGCACATCATCTAATTTGTGGGCTTAAAAGTCCGTAAGTGCTCATTGCCATGATGGATCATAACAGCTTTTGAGGCAGTTTTTCAGCACCAACGTGGCAAAAGATATTAATTTAAAATTACTCTGTATACATGCATCTTTCTGCATCTGTGACAGACCATCAGTACTGACCATTGTCATGAAGGGGGTCTGTTATGAACTCTCCTGTGTTCCCAGAGGAGAAATCATGAAGGATGAATAAAGGGAACTGTGTGCACACACAAACAAATTTTCCTGTTGTGCTGATAGACTTCAGCTGAAATAAGACAGGGATAAGGTAACCTGGTACCTCTTTCAGGCTAAGAGATTAAAGTGTGGGAGTTTTAACCCAAACCAGTGCTGTATGCCATCTCCATCAGCCCCATTTCAGGCCGTGGGAGGCAGAGGTGCAGAGGGGTTTTGTGAGCCTGCCCTTATTCACCACATGTGCACCTAGGTACTGCAGATAGTAGAAACTTCCATCAGGGGTCTCTGGCTAGCAGATAATCTTTACTCATCACACCAGTGATACACAGAAATTCAGAGAAGTCTGAGGAAGGGGTTGAAGCTTTCTCATTCTGTTTCTATGAGGGGAAAACCTGCCACATGGGGACAGAGGGCTTTGGCCACAGTGCAAATGTGCCAGCACAGTGAGCCCTTGCATGGACATCCCAACTACCCCATAGCGCTAAGCTCTCTGGAATTATCTTGCACATGTCTGCAGAGTGTAAAAGAACCACTTAAAAAAACCCATCACAATCTGGTATCTGGGGCTACACTTTTAGCCAAGCTGCTGAAAGTCATGGCTGCTGGATGCTGTGAAAATTACAGGATCATGTCTGGAAGAGACATGTGAGGGGTGGCAGGTAGCGCCCTTCCCTGCATCTGTTTTTATGGCAAGTGTGTGTGTAGGATTGAGAGGGTGACTGCATGTGTGTTGGTGGGTGAGGGGGTTGGAGACCAAAAAGCACATGCAAACCTGCAGGCTGCTGCTGCTGGTAAGTGCTCCCAGTTTAAAAGGGACTTTGCCCAGAGAATCTCAGCTGCTTCTTGACTAGATAAGCTTTGGCAAGTCAGATGAGGAACGGGTACACCTGAAAAGCACAAATCTAATACCTTGGGTTTGGGTTTGTTTTTCAGATTATGAAATGTGTAAGTGGGAGAGGTGAGGAAAGGGCTCCTGAGGAGCACAAAATCCAAGCGACAAAACACCAAGCCCTGCTTCAAGAAGGATCTGTCTTCTGCTGTGCACAAGCACAAATAATCATGAAGAGATATGGAACTTGAGGGGACGGTTTAGCAACATTCTTCTTTCTGCCAGAAATCAGGTCCTCTCCTCAGCTGGCAAAAGCTGCAGACAGCCCCCTCCTTGTCTGCATGGGGATTATTTCTGTATATATATATATATTCTATATATGAGGGGGAGGGAGAACATAATTTTCCCTTCACAGCAATTATTTCAGCTTTCAATAAATCCCCCGGGTATGTGTACAAAATATGTTCAATGTATGTAGCAGCTGTTTAATGAAGTTACGGTGACATCCATGAAAGAAAATAGGCACATACAGCATATTTGTAGTACATGTTGCACATTTCAGTGTGTCTCTCTCATGGATACATACGGTATATTATCTGTACATTTACCATGTGCATGCATGCTTACATACTTGCATATTTATATTTTTCTGTAGAAAGAAGACCGATTTTTAAAATTCTGCAACATGGTAAATTTTATAGTAAGTACAGGTCAGATGACTGTTTTGATAATTTTATAGTTTTGGGGATTAAATTAGAAAAGTGTAAATTGCCTAGAGCCTGAGGACCCTAAGTCTCATATTCAGAAGTAACTTAGGAAGAAAGTCTCCATCATGTAAATGAACTTTGTACTGGCTTTTCTGAACTGAACTTGATTTTATATATATAAGTATGTAAGTATTGCAAAATGCTTATATATGGTCTCTTTCTGTCTGGATGTAATGATTTGAATTTTTGAGACACACAGATAACAGCTCTAATGGGACCTCAGTCACAGTGTTAGAAAATTTTTTTTAAAAGACACTCTTGGCAACCGTAGTACAAAACTGCTCAGAATTCAGCTTAAATCTTAAGTGTCATGTGCCTAAGATTTTGTGGAAATGTTTGTGATGGAACAATAAGGCTCTTCGAGGCCTGTGTGCTGTCAGGCAGACCTGCAGTGTGCATAGGCTTCCAGTAGGGCTGTGTTTCCATTAAATACTTTCTGTGTGGTATCATTTTTTATAACCATGCTTTGGGTCATAAGGCATGGGTTAATGCATCTTTTCCCAAACAAGTGCCAACAAAACCTTTATACTCTGCCCCAACATGGACTATTCTGTAAATGCTACCTTTTATTAAAGAAATATTTTGGAACAAACGCAGAGGGTTTTTAATAACATTATTGGCACTCCAGCCTTCTGCCTCTAAAGCCAGATGACTTGGGGCTCTGTAAACACAGGCAACACTTTCTTCATGTCAGTAGCCTTAATGATTTCAACTCTGTACAGTACCTGTAGCAAAACTGAGAGTGCACCTCAACCACATGAATAGGGGCTTTCTTCCCCTTTAAAACTTTTCACCATACATCATGTTGTCATAATTTTATGTTATAGGGAAGCTCAGGAATTTCCAGGATGATGAGGAAGCATCCCACAGGAAAGGAAAAATTCTCCCCTTGCTTGGTAGAAATCTCTCTACTCTCAATTTACCTCACAGAAAATCTTCAAGCTGGTCCCAAGCAAGCCCTACATTGAGCTTTGGCTATTGCAGTGCTACAGAAGTCAGTAGGACTAACACAAAGATGGGCAAGTTTCAGTGAAGTTTCAGCAGCTTTCTGTATAGGATTCCCAACCTAATGCCTGCTGCAGTCAGGAGGTGGATGTTGTCTGGTGGCAAGAGGCATGGTGATGGTGCTGATAGTGGTTGCCTCTTGGGCTAGCTGAGGCCCTAAAATACTGCAGCTGTATAACCACCTGCAGAATTAGGGATTCTGTGGGAAAGGATAGGATTTTTACCTAGAGGTTTGAATTAAAAAAGAAAAATAAATAAATGGGACCTGGTTTTAGCTGTTTTGTGCTTGGGAATAAGGACAGCAAAGCCAACAGAAGGGTATGAGAGGGGACAGAAAATGCAGGTGACTATGTCTGGAAGGCATGAAGAGGTAATTTAGTATGCACCTTTGTGATTTATCACATACCGATCCCCCTGCATGTGTTGTGTTGAGTGTGTGCAGAGGCGGGAGGATGCTGAGGGCACGTGGCTACGCGTGAACCTGTGAGCACACAGCAGGGCCACCACACAGGGTACCTGCTGTGGTACCCTGAGCGCCACCACTATCACCACCCCCCCACCATCTCTTTGGGGCTGGAGGCAGCCAGATACTCCCAGAGGTTTTACACCAGCCCAGTGACAGGAGCAGTGTATTTTCCTATGCGCCTGTCAGCTGGCTTTGCTCTCCTGAGCAAAGCAGTGCAGAGGGCACTGACTTTTCCCACTCGCTGGGGTGCAGGTGCTGTGGGAACCAGCCACCCCCAGAACCTACCTCACTGCATCCAGCTCCCTCTGTGCAGTGCTGGGGAGGAAGAGCCTGTCCTTCCCTTTACTCAACGTGCTGCTGCTGCTGTAGAGAAAAGAGATGTTGCCAATCCCTCTGACCTGGCAGGGTTCCCTTGGCATCTCTGCAGCTCCATCTGAAAGCAGTGGGGCCATTTGGATTTGGGGGCGTCTGTGGGGGGATGGCAGGAGAAATCGGCACCTTCTGGCGGGTAACATGCAAAAAGCCCTTAGTCCCCACATGTTTTTGCCCAATCTATTTTGCAGAGCAAGAGCCAAGAGCAGGACTGAAAGTGGGGGCTGCCTTCAAGCTTGTTTTATGGCTGTCCACACAGCTGTCTTAGTGGGAAAGGCATTTTGGAGTGTGCTGCTTTGCCCCTCCCCTGGCTGCACTGTAGGGAGACATCATCCTGCATCCCACATCCTGTACCCCACTCCCCATATCCTGCAACCTGCATCCTTCATCTTGTGTCCTCTGTCTTGCATCTCACATCTGGGCCCTGCATCCCACATCCCATGTGGGACCCGGTGGAGAGAGGACTGGGACCACTGTTAGCACTGGGTGCACTCTCTTGGTGCCAGGAAAATTAGAGGAGTCCCAAGGTCCTTTAATATCAGGCTGCTCTGCACGATCAGCAAAGTCACAACAAAAGGCATGGTCACAGAGTGTCAAGGGAAGGACTCTGTGGTGGCACTGCCTGCAGCTGAGCTCCCAGTTTTGTGCCGGCTCTGAGGAAAAACCCTGAGTGGATGAAGGGGGCAGCATCCACCAAGTGCATCCTGCCTGGCCCAACGAGCCCAGGACTGGGATGTGCTTCCTTCTCGGGCCAGGCTGTAAACAAGCACCTGAGTGTGTCTGGCCTGAGTCAGCCCCTGGCTTCCCTCACTGCCGCCGAGGCTGCTGGAAATTTGGGCGGCAAAGTCCCTCCCATGACTCCCAGTCTCTTTGTTGGGAGCTGGGAAGAAAACCCGTCAAAGTTGAGGAGAAGGAAAGGTGTGTCGAAAACTGAATTGCAAAGTAGAAAGGCAATTTTGACTTAGCTAAAGAGTCTTGAATTTCTTAGTCGGGAAAATAAAAAGCAGAGTGTGAATCTGCAGCTTAAGAGCCTTCCTAAAAGTGTCAATAATTTCCATATACAAAGAATTTATTTTAGCCTTGGATTTCAATGTAAAGTGATTCAGCTACGGAAAGTAGGACCACTTTATTGCTGTTCACAAATTCACATGCATTTATTCTGCTGAAAATTTGATATAGGGCATTTTTTGTATTCCCATTTATCGCTTGCCAAGAAATAATTAAGAATAGGAGCTAGAAGATTAATTTTAAATAAAAAATCTTCTCAAATGAAAATGTCAGGTCATAAAAATTCCTTTTAAATCATAACAGCATATAAATCTTTGAAATTAACCATGTAATTACAATGTCTATCAACTTTTACCTTGAGCTTTGAGCCTCTCTTTTTAATCTCCCATTCTTTTTTAATGAATAGCTATTTTGAAATTAAAAAGTACTGTTCATTACACATGCCCCACTATAATAGGGTTTTTATCATATTTGCTCTATTTAAAAATACTTGCTACTTTGTAATTATTCACACGCCGATCCCTTCCTATATTGAGTAGAAAATAAAAAATGAAATAGAAGTCAAAGGTGCTTTAGAGCTGAATGATTTACACAATTCATTAAGGACGGTGATTTTTCAGTTAGCATCAGATTAAATGGTTACTTACTCTCAAATAGCCCTTGGGGAGTTGAATTGCTGGGTAGCAAACAGATTAAAGTTTGCATTGAAAGAAAAATTGAATTCAGAGGTAATCAATAGCATAATAGGGGCAGTGAGTGGTGCCTGCTGCCTGAAATGAAATTACCATATTTTTAATCTTAATTTTCCACTCTGTTTATCTGACAGTGTGGATGTGCAATCCAAACAGATAATGAGAGAGTGGGATATTGACACTGCTGTCCTCTGGAGTGCTTGTTTTCAGTGATTAAATGCTGTGATCTGTGATTACTTTGTGCAAGGATGTCAGAGCTGCTGGCCAGGACTATGGGAGGGACACTAGCTCAGCAGCTGTAGCTCTCTGGTCTCTCAGGTCCTAATGTCTGAAATTCATTTTCTGCTGGCTATACGGGGAGGGGGGAAATTGCCTCTTTATGTATATACTTCTGCTGCACAAATTACAATAATTAATCCCATTACTATTGTTGTCCTGATTCAGAAATGTTTAATTAGATCAATATGTAGTGCACCCTCTCTGTAAGCGCTATATTAAGGAGCCGCCAAACTTGTGAGGGATAGTAAGACATGAGTTATTATACAAAGCATGACTAGCAAAGTTTGGAGGTAAAGTGAATTATCTTTGTAGCAGAAGAAGATGGATAATGGTAAGCGTGATTGTACCAGAGATCCAGCAAAGCCAGTTGGTGCAGATATATGGAAATCTGAAATGTAAATAATACCCATTGTAAGTATAACATCCGCAGTCTTTTAAAATGCAAATGTAATGATAGAGATGTTTTTGTAAAAAACATAGGAGGACTTGGGAACAAAACATGATTTAAAAATTGTAATACATTAACATAGCTAACACAACTGGAATGCAAAAAAATATAATGATGCAACCCCTTTTTGACAAACAGCCTCAAAGATTTCTCAATTCTATGAGTATGAAATCTCAAAATATTCCTGGTGTTTGTTGCTTAACCCAAATGCAGTGTAAGCCATTTGCATTTTGATTAGAACCAGTGAGATAGTATGTTCAGTATCAGGGCCTGATCCTGCCTGATAATGGGATTACTGGCATGTAGCAAGGTTGTTTGTGTTCCTCAGTCTTTCAGGGATCAGGCCCTGGAAATAGAATTTAGGAAGCCTTGAAGTGTGTGCATATGTGTGATGGATGGGTGGGTTACTTGAACCGGAGTATGTCAGGCCTTGGCAGTGTATTTATCGGCAACAGCTATCATGTTCTCAGGAGAATTAGCATCTCTCTAGAATACAAGTTCCACATTTGATTACAGTCTGAATTGAACTTTGCACTTTTCTAACATCGCCACTGGGAGTTTCTCCTTGTGCATTTTCCCAAACCTTTGTATCAAAGATTACTTTGGTCTAAGAGAGGTTATTATTTCAACCAGTCATTAGAAATTTAGCCATTTTCAGGTATTTTTAGGTTTTGCATTCTTTTTAGGGTTTGTTTCTTTGGGTGGGTCAGTGGGTTTTTTATCTTTTGCTACAATGCAACAGAGAAGGCAAGATTTTGTTTTCACAGGTGCTGGATTCTCAGAGCTACTGTGATAGTCATTACTATCTGCAAAATTTCTCTCCTGAGAATGAGGTGCAGTATGAAGAGCCAAAGGACTCTGAGCCATAAGTGCAGCCCTCACTGTCTGTGAGTGTCTGCATCTTCAAGGAGGTCACATTTCTTGAGCTCTGCTTTGACAGAGGGTAAGGAGGATACACCTCACAGCAGGTACTTCAGGAATGCCCAAAAGTCAGATCCGTCCTTCCTTGCATGTATGGATGTAAACATCCATGTGCTAGATTGATTTCCATGGATGAAAGCTGTAGTCTACAAGCATCCTCAGACTTTGTCCCTCCATAGTAATTTCTACAGGCTGGAGCAGGGACATGGTGCATGAGCTAAAATACAGCTGCTGCCTGATCAGGTGTTCTTCACTAGACAGGGCTGCCTTTGCCCTCTCCTTTACATCTAATTCAAAGAAATGTCATAACATGCTGGGTTGTTCCTAATTTTACCTTCCCCTCTCTTTGAACACAGTTTGGATGCTCAAGTGGAAACAATGCAAAAGAGCTTCTTTACCTAGAGAAACCAAATCTTGGGAACTCTGTAACATCAAATCCCTGAAGGCTCAAAGAAAGCCCTGCTTTACTCATAGGGAGAAAAAATAGTAAAACAGCTGCTACTCCAAGAATTAATATAGAAATGTGGAAATTGTGGAACTACCACTCCACTGTCAAAAACCGAAACATGGCAAAGTCATGAAATTTCCTCCATTGCCTTCCTTAAAGAAGCACTTTACTCCTTGGGAAACTTGTTCCTTTTCCAGATAAAACCATTGGTAAAAAGGACTTCAAAGGGAAATGAAAAAGGAAGGTAAGTTAGAAAAATACTTTGGCACATGTGTGCGTCCCCTCTATGGGTGCTGAATTGCACCCTGTGCAATGCCCAAAGGTGCAGATCTGGAATATTTCCATAGTCTCTGCATATGATAAGAATTTTGAGGTTGATACAAAGAAATATAATGTAGTAAAATGCATGTTAACTGAGATATCTGCAGGTATTTCTTAGTCCCTGTTAATATTTTTCTCTCAGTAAATCATAACTGGCCATGTATCTTGCGTGGTGCTACTCCTTCTCCTTAATGTTCCTCCTTACTTAATGTTCATGAGGATGAAGGTTCTGATGCAGCATCGTTGAAACCTGTGGCAGTTTTATCACTGACTTCTGTGAGAGTAAGACCAGGATTAAAATGCATATGGAGGTTTCCCCAGTCTTAATTCCCTGTTTGTGACTGACCCGATGAGAAGACGGGACAGAACCATGAAACTGGTTGCTTTTTTAAGGGCACTCCTAATTCTTGTTGTTTTGTGTTTGTTGGGCCTGTTTATTTTTCCAATTTCAAACCTTGCTGTTGGCTCAAATCAAGTAATTATACAAGTATTTCTAGCACAAATTGTCATGAATGCTAAATTATAATGCCTTTTAAAAGGAATACTTAAATATATGACCTTGAAACTTGCTGCTTTTTTTGTGGTTTTATTTTGTTTGGTTTT